>CALYDF020007617.1:0-12362 GCA_944474145.2 Dicrocoelium dendriticum | reverse complement strand
GTCGCGTTACACCAAATCCTATAACACACCTGAACCACATTCAGTAAACAAAGCAGTATCCACACACACCCTTCTCCCTGGGAAAACCAAAAGTGGTGAAAGATTCAGACGGACAAAAGTTTGCCTTGCAAGTTCACTGTTTTCGGTTGTCCTCTGTGGTTGCTATTCCTCTACTTTGAAAACCCCAACGCACCATCCTGCGGGACATGTTAAGCCTAAGCTCTTTTATCCGCAATAAACCACTCCTAATCCCATGAGACTAGTTGGCTGTAGTCTAATCATTTTTCAGTGAAATAGTACAAGTGCGCTAACTGTTTCGGTGTGTGCGTACTTGTAGAATGTGGAGGAAAGTAACAGAACTGACGGTCTAACATCTCATTTGTAGGGAATTTGCAAGGTTGCAACCAAACATCTACCAGATGCTTGGAACCACTCTGAACTCATCTACCAGATGCCTTATCCCGTCTTAAGTTGATTAATATGTCATTTCGCCCGGGAGCTGTTCTGTCCATCTTGATCAGACTTGACTTGTGTGATTCGTACGTGAGGAATCGTCAACAATGTGAGATTGGGTTGAGCACATGGTGCACATTCGGCTGCACTGGATATCGTTCCTTTCCTTACGTTACTGACAAATTGACTCTGAGATTCAATGGTAGCTTGCACTGTATCTTTAAGTGGGAAAGAGTGTCTGGTCGAAATATTCTGAGGTGGCATCAGAATAAGGTTACCGAACTGCCCCTTTCAGAGAGCATTTTGGAATACCAAGTACAGATTGTTCACTCTGGTCATCTGTGTTACACCTGTCCCGTCGCCTCAAACAGACGACTTGTTTGCTCACTCCAGCCCTTTTTGTGATGTCGTTTTGAGTCCATTCCCAACGGGATCGCTTAAGCCAAGGGGCGTTATCCCGTATTTCGGACATGTTCACTTATGCCTATACCTTTATCTTGATACCAGTACTGTGCTTATTTCGCCTGCCCTTCCTAAGCTTTGGGGCTTGGAACCAGTTCCGTGAAATAGAACTTGCTCCCACCACCTCAATGACCAATGTTGGTGAGTATCTATAGACGAGCGGATGGCTGAGGTGCGTGTGGCATGCACTCAAGCGCCGGGGATTTGAGTTTGACTAGTCGTGTGTAGGATGTTGCGTGAGTCTAGCTTAAGTTCTGCAAATTTTAGCTACCTCCTTCCTTAGGTGAGCCTCGGTTAAACAGCCATGCTGATACGTTGTCCGAATGCTATTGGCTGATGGTGTTTGACTACTCACTGCGTTCTGGAATTAATCTCCGTGATTATCGAATTCCATCTTTTGTGTTAAGGATGAAAGCGGCTGCCCTACGGATGAAGGCGATTGCATTAAAGATACAATCAGTTGAGAAATGGTATAGACTGAATGTTTGGTGCGAAGTTTCATTAATTTCGCCGGCTTTGCATTCGACCTTTTACGAGCTAGCGAAAGTATTCCGATGAAGGCTTATCTTCTCTCTTGGGTTTGGCTGCGTCGGGGACGAGAAATGAGTTGCGTACGTGGGGAAAGTGCGACGTATGAGTAATCACCAATTAGTAATTACCAGTTACCAGAGAAGATCCTGCTTTGTTCAAATATCCTTGGGTAGAGCAAGCCTAGTGGTTGGTAATCGATTGGATGGCAGGAAGATATGAACACGCTGTCGGTCCATCTAGACTTCCAAATAGGTATGTACGGGGGACATGACAAGCACCGGGTACCAGTGATGCTTCTGATGTCGATTACGGATTTGGGCGAATTGTGACTGACGATGGGTAATACTATGGTTATGATGTGAGTCGGTGAAAACTGCAATGGAGATGTACAGCAAATGCCACTGTAGGTTAGCATGATAGCCAACAGTTTCTAGCCGTGAGATATTGCCAAAGTCCACGACATCTTGACTGGAAAGGTTTCCTTCGCCACCTTCATAGTCCCCATTAGTATAGTCACTGTGACTCAGCAGCAGCGATTTCTTTCAACAGCTTTAACAAAGAGTTCTTTAAATGAATATACACAGTCTACCCACTCAGCTCTGGAATTCAACATAATGCTCGGCCCAATATGAGCTCTGGCTATTGGATCAGTATTACACGGATGATGAGCGCATTTAGTTCGGTAAGCATACGAGATGAATTGAATTTTTAAGTTCGATTAGACGGCACACATCGATTGTGTAGGGCATCCGTAGCGCGTGTGTTTGTGCAGCTTGTTGATCTATTTCAGATTAGTTAACTTTAAAGAATTGATGGAAGTTGAGCAGCGCTAAAAACGATGAATGCCCCCAACAAAAACCTTATGTTTAAAGATCAAGATGAGACGCAGGAAGGAAATAATGGAAGTCCATGAAATGGATTATTTTCGATCGAATGGATAGCAGCGTAATTCCATCCTCCAATTCAGAGGACCAGAGGTAAAATTGTGTAGAACACGATACTAATATCGTTAAAGTTGTAACCGGCGCGACTCAGAATGACAGTGGATAGAAGACACGAAATCGTACAGGCACCGTTGAAGTTTAGATACAGGGGAACCCTAGACGGGTAAGTAATGGACAAGGCGACGAGATTCACTTGACCGTGAACGAGATTATGTAAACGGTAACAATTCGTGAAAATTGGATGGAAAAGTCCCTTTTGTGCCGCGTATAAGAAGACGGAAATCAAATGGAAATGCGCTCAAACGTACTGGGATGCATACTCCAAAGGATGCTCAGCTGTCGGTGGAGGCTCCAGCCAATTCTGTCGACGAGCCAAATTCTCCAAGTCCTGCTTAGATTCACGCTGTAAGGGCACTTGGGCAACAGTGTCCAGAAAAGGGAGCGAACCTGACACACTGGAGTGAATGAAAGATGGAAGGTGGGTATGTAACTAAGCAAGAAATTAGCTCAAAATAAAAATTGAAAATTTGATCATTCGAATAATTGCAGCGTGCAGATGAAAGAGCGAAACCGAACCACGAACACAAGAATTAGTGAAGTAAAAGAGTATGACTTCTTGATCTGAAGTAACCCACAAGAAGTGAGAGAAATGAACGGAAACGGTGTAAATAATAAAAGATAAATGTCAAAAGAGAAGCGAAACAAGTATCCGAATGAGGAAACAGTTAGTCTATTGAAATGCTATGTAATCAGAATTCAACGAACGATGTAGCAGACTAGTGTCGTAATACCAACATTAAATCAAATTGCAACTAAAATGTAATCGCGTCATGTATACCTGACGTCTCGAAATCAAAATTAGCATTGTAACGATCTGCTCTCAGTGACCCTCAATGAAGCGACAAGCACCTAGTTTTTAACGAGGAAAGCATAAAAATGGCAGCTGGTAATCTTAGGAAAATATTGGACAATCGGGGTTGATTGTCAGCTAGACGTTAATCGACAGCACCTTAGAGGTTTGGGTGTGAAGCCGATGTGTTGGCGGACAAGGTATAGTATCCGGCGGTTCACAGGTAAAAGAATAGACTGCAGAGTAGTCGCGGGTGACTGGAAAATAAACATGCGTGATCGTGACCGTAGACCCAGGAAACAAGTAGAGGGCCAGAAGTGAGAACTTTAGCGGTGATTGATCCACGCGTGGCTGACTATGAACCACCACCACAAACGTCACTACGTCGCTCTAGTCACCAACGTCGACCGGTCGATGGTTTGCAGGTCAGATGACTCAAACCACAGAGGGAAGCAGCATTAAGCAGTTGCGGGGCACTTGATGTGGGTTGTTGTACGCGTATTGCTTCTTCTACTGGTCCGCCTGCCATAGCAGCTAAGTGGTGAGTTTGGCCTAGCGTCCGAGTGGCTCAACGCATATTGCCATGCACTCCGCTTAGTGTACAGTTGTTACGTACCGTTTCCATGAATAAATTACTTAATACACAGTCGTGTTTTCTGATTACCTCTTGGTGGAACAGGCTGTTACACAAATCCATTGTGGCACTACGCCCGTTGCACGCTGATATCTTCAGGCATCAGCGCTCGACCGCACCTCTGCGCGGAGTGCATTGTGAAGAGCAGCAGAGTGAAACTAATGACTTGTGTGATCACGACACATTGTTCCCATCTAAGACAAAGTGATATCAACTTTCGTTTGATGCCAGTAAGCTCTTCTCTTAGGGGGTCATTCAAGTGGCCGGATACTGCAAGATCGACACCATGTTCATTGCCTTAATGGCATTTCCAATGCAGTAGAGGTTGTAGCCAGCTTCCTAGAGCGATTTACCTTTTCCAAACACTGCGTCTCACCGAACGTTGTGATATCACTCAACAAGGAGAGTCTAACGGAAACTGGTGAAGTGCGCCTTTATCCATAAAAGGAGCTCACTTTCTAGCAGTTTCCGAAAGGGTAAGCGATTGTAGTCAAATACCCTGTTAGGCAAAACCTTCTGTGGAGCAGTTAAGCAGGAATATCACTATAACGTTGCACCCTAATTCACCAGAACCCCCAAAGGGTAACTGATGTCATGAAATCATTACACTAAAAGGAAACAAGGTTAAAGGATCAGACGACCTTCCTTTATCTCTGCTGAAAGACGCAGGTGATCCTTCGTTTAGTGAAATTATGGCTTTATTCAACACCTGGGACACTGATATGGTGCCTTCCGATGAGGCAACTATCAAATATGGTTTCCATACGCAAAAGGAGCCAGCGGACTTTGTGCGAATATCACCGAGGAACTCGCCTTACGTACACCGTCACTAAACCTCTCACGGGTACCATACATCGAAGAAAGACTCGTCCTCGTGAGAGCCAAATCATCGAAAGCCAAAATAGCATCCGCCCAGGACGTGGTTGCATCGACTATATATTTACTCTTTGTCAAGTGCTGGAGCAGAAACAAACAGACAACCGTCTTTGGTAATCTTCGGTGACATGAAAGCTATATTGGACTCTGTTGATTATGTCAGTTTGTGACACTAGCTGCCCGTGAAGATCATTACACGGTAAATAATCTCCATTCTACGATGCTACCTTGATTACCGAGGCATGGTAAGGGTCTACGGGAAACGGTCTCTTGAGCACCGCACGACAAGTGTGGTTTTTCAGCGTTGCCATATAGCTATTTTTCTCGTTCACTTCGTAGCCGAGATGATCATAAAGGACTCCTTTCTTGCAGATATTCCAGAATGGAACATTCACCAGGTAATGGGGACGCCATAGCTCTGCTTGGGTCGAACCCGGTTGCACTTCCAGCACTAATGAATGGAGTGACGCGCAGTGCTGTGTCTTCAGAGTTCATCGCGACGAGATTAGAACTGAACGTGTTGCGATGGTTTTGATTACCTCCTTGACACATTGAGCCACGACGACTGTAAACTTCCAGGTGCTTTCAGAGCCAATCATACCAGACACGACAAAGTTTAAAAGTAAAACTAAGTCAGTCGCACAATCTGGTTCATCGAAAAACTTTTAATCGGGAAAACCATAGAAGGCGGAGTGTGACAGACCTCAAGCAGATCGCAATGGGTCTATGTATTCAAACGCCCGAGCTAAAATGCTTGGAACAGGCTATTGAATCAAAGGATAGATGTAGGGCACCTCGAACAAAACTCTCTCGGAATGGACAGCCGGAAAGTATCATCTGCCCTCTCTACCCCGTCGACAATACTCCCTCCACTACTTCTTCACCTTCATCTTCCTGTTTTCATCTCCTCAATGGATTACCTTCTCCGTCTATTGAGCAAGATGTCGTCACCGAAATCGCAACAGCTGCAATCCATACATGTCCATGGAACCAAGAGTCTTACTAAAATTGGTTTGTTTAAGGTAAGAACTCCTGCTGAAATCGACAGACAACACTGAGCCCCACTCTTCACACTCTTGATATTTATGTGTGCTGTGTCTCCGAAGCACGCATAGAACAGCGTGGTGACGAGTCTTTGACTCCCTGGTTCCGAATCTGCTTACAATGACCACATTCTTCGTGTATCTGACAACATTAAGTCAATAGCTCAAGGGGTATACGGTGTTGGTATCGCCCTCAGAAAACATGCTGAAGAAGAATTATTCGACTGGATAACACTGAACAGCTGCATGTATGTGGTTCAAATTCGAACCTCTGTTGCGCTTGATAAGCACCGTCTAAAGGCGAGTCGTTTATTGATTCCGGCTAATTGCAGTACGGAGGGTGTCGAAAGCGATTTCTATCATCAGCATTCATCTCCGTATGGTGAAAAATAGGAATCGGCAATACGCCGGTACGTAGTACCGCTTCGCGCAACCGCCACCAATCGCAAGGTAGCTAAGGATACCGTGAGGATCGCCCGGTTGCTAAGCCTGCTAGAATCCGCGCCCATAGATTACAAGGCAGACTTGTGATCCTTAGGGCATGGGCCCGCGAAAAATGCTGACATCTTAAATGTTACTCGGAATCTGAACAACACCTAGGATGCCGCTTCGGAAATCACGCAAGCCGAACAGACAATGGTGATCGTTTCCTGCAACTGTGCGCCGATCACACTTCATATTAGCAGAACTATTCTCCAGCTCAAAGGTTCACATCGCACCACCTGGCACCCACCGAATTCCTCAATGACTGGACCCAAATTGACCACGCAGCCATCAGCTACAGATGGCGCACATCACTCCAAGACTGTCGGTCAATTTGGATTACGATCAACTTTAGTGCGCACATGTCTGATGCTTACTACACCTACAAAAAAGCGTCTAACACCAAATATGAACTCGAAGTCTGCATTTCAGCAATATCATGACAAACTAACCCACCCATTGTCAGTGATGAATGAGGTTGGTGAGCTGAATATTTACTGGAATCGTCCATAGGATGCCATAAAGAATTCTTTTGGCCAATGCTGTACGTCCAGTTTGAAAGGTCCGAATTGTGTATGGACCTCTGAGACATCGAACGGTTTTATCGGAGCACTCAAGCAGGTTCCGTTGAGTACTGAATTCAGGTGTACCCGCTTGGTGGTTGTACTTTTCTCTTCAAAGAGGCGCCCAACTTATAAACCTATCACTTTTAACTTGAACACGCAGTTCGCAGTTCGACAACATGACGAACTGACTCACGCACTGTCAGTGATGAATCAGATGGATGAGCAGAACGCTTTTTGGAACAACTCCTGTGTGTCACGAAGACGGTGCCGAATGTCAACCGAGACGTGTATGGCATCAAGCATTTTAAACAAAGCTTGGAAATAGGTTCAAATGGGCAGTGAATTGCAGCGTGTTCGTAACGCCTTGAAAAGACGGCTGACAATGAGTCATGGAATCAATAGGGAAAGTTGGTGGACGACAAGTCAGGTGAGATAGAGAAAACCTTTGTTAAAGAGAACAGACGAGGGCTATTCCGGCTCACCCGGAACATAGGTCCGAAAAAACTACCAGTAAGTGAGACAATAGCTGAGAAAACGGACAGTTGATCCATTCTCAGCGCCGTCGACTTGCACGTTGGGCGGAACATTTTGAAGGGCAGTTCCGCAATCCTGCTGCGAAACTGCCGTTTGCCCAATCACTTGGACCGATGTGGGAAGTAGATGTCACACCCAGTATAGAAGAGATTAGACGTGAGTTTGCGGCACTGAAACGAAACACGGCACCTAGAACCGACGAGGTTCCTGCATCTGTGTTGAAAGGTGAGGGTGACTCTTTGCTGACTGGAATTGCTGCTCCATTCCACACGAATTGGGACATTCAAAAGGTGATTCAAAATGGTGATTATCAACTGTCAAGCAAGTCCTCAAAAGGAGTAAGCATACTTTGTGCAAAAATCATCGAGAGATTAGGCTTGTTTCCATTACCTCAAAACTTGCACAGGTAACCCTCTTCGACGCTTTACTCGACCTAGGGGGGTCGAATCATTGAAAACATTGCTGGTTTCTGCTTTGGTCGTAGTTGCATCGACCGCATACTTAATCTCCAGAGACATATCAACAAATGACCGACCATAGTAGTTTCCGTTGACTGGAAAGCCGCCTTAAACTATGTTGATCGCGCCAGCTTGTAGCACTCCTTATCCATGAAGGGCGTGCCAGCTAAACTCCTTTCCATCCTGAAGTATATCTACCGTGACAACCGAAACCGGGTAAGGGTCTAAGTTCTGAGTTCTAAACAACAAGCGAGGTTCGCCATGATTGTCCTATATCTCCTTTCATCTTCATCATTTTGATCGAAATGCTCATAAATAACTCCGGTTTTCGGACTCTTCTAGAGTGGTTCTGCTAGGTGATGGATCTGGAAACCTTAGGTAATGCGTCGACGTAGTTCTGCATGGGTTTGACACAATGGGTGTGTGAAAACTGCCAAACAGACTGGTGCGTAGCGCTGCACGCTTCTACAACTAGTTTGCGCCTTCAAAGTGCAAGATATTACTGCAGGACTGGACCAACACATCATAGGAGTTGCCGACTTGCGAACAACTTATATAAGTGGTGAATTGATTCACTTACCTCTGGGAGTCACGTAACTGAGGAAGTTACTTCACGTATCAGCAAGGCCCGTGTGGCTTGCTAAGGGCTCGACTAGTTACGGAGACGGCGGGATCTCAGCTTGTCAGTAAAGTGTAGTGTGCATGACACTGCGATAAGGCCGGTGTTACCATATGGATCAGAAGCTTGCTCAGTTCACACTTTTAACATTAAGCGTGTGATCACCACTGGAATCTGTTGGAAACATCCATGAGGCAATAGAAAGGTTCACCGTTCGCTGTTTAGAGAGAATTCATCCGATGTCTCATTGGAGTGGTACATCCTGCACATCTCGGTGTGTACCGATCGCTGTTGCTTCACAGAGTTGGACGAATCCGCAAGACAGTCGATGACGTGGAGTACATACAAAAATAACTAGAGAGACTTGGCCATGTCGCGTACGATCCTCCTGAATGGGGGTCCCGGGATTGTCCACACCAACGTCTATAGACCCTCTCGAATATGACACAGTCGCGTACTCAGTGTTGTTCCCGCATTCGGTTGCATGCAACTAGTTGTTAATATTCATTTATCTTGATTAGTCAACACATTTCTTTATCGACTATATATTTGTTGCATTATTCTTGCGTTCACTGTATTTTCTTCCCATGTTAACACACTTTTATTTTGGCGACGGGAGTGGTGACAACTGGATCACAGTTAGATAATTGAATTGGAATGAAAAGACAAAGCACACTGTAAAAGAAAACGCGAGCATACCTGTGCTCCAATTCATCCTCGTACAATGCGACCTGAATGAGATGAAGCACCAAGTCGAGAAGAGTATCAGACCACCAAATCGCGCTTGTTCCATGATCCAGAGCAACGTCCAGCAAAGCGCGCAGTAGACGAACGAAGGTTGGACAGCGAATTAACCCCAAGAGACCAGACGCTACAGCTGGCGTGAATTTGCGAACCGGACGAGGTACGGGTGGAGGTAAGGGTAACCAATCAATTGAGGGAGATTCACCAGTGTGTCGAGCATCATCCTGTAACCACTGCCTCAAAATCTTAGACACATAGGATTCAGCCTGGAATGAGACGAGGAAAAGAGAAAGGTGTAGGAGCCCGACCCGAGTGAAAATATGCAACGCGAAAGAGATAGTATAAAATCCGTCGCGGTGATACATGTTTGTCCTTCGCAGTGCCAGCTAGGTGGTGATGAGACGGCACATTCTAACGAAAGATTCAATTGCAGAACCGGTTAGATATGCGCATGAAACGCACTATCCCGACAAATATCCAGAATTGTGTGCTCACCAACACTGCGACGTAGCGAAAGTGAATCACCACTAAATAAAGCCCCTGCCTTTGTTTGACCAAGGAGGTGCATTATAGTCCTGCAACTAGATGCCATCGTGGTGGACCATTGTTATGCAACCGATCGAAGAAAAGACCTATGTACCAGGAATACCGTCACTAGCTGTCAGAGGGTGATTCACTGAAATAGCTCCGTTGTTTTGCGTGTAAGCCATTAAGCAAAAGGCTATGGGTGGTAAAACGTTTGCAACAAAACTAACAAGCTCAGTGATCAAATGAACAACGAAATCAGTTCAGTTCAGTAGATCAACTATGATTCGAGCACCGAACTGCTGTGGATCCAGTTGCCATGAGTCACACTGTAGGATTAATAATAAAATACACCGGTAGGATAGTGAGGTCGGGTGAAATAGAATGTGTAGGAAATTAGATCAATAAGGAAACGTGGTAGACTAATCAGAATAGGACTAAAATTAACAACCAGAAGTAAAAAACCGAATGCATGAACGCCACGAACTACGTGACTGTGTCATGTCAGATACAGTCTATAGCCAATGCCGTGAAACTTCCAAAAGCCCCCATCCAGGAAGACAGCATGCACCAGCCTGACCAAGTATCTTATTCAATTTCTTTAGGTTTCGATGCCACGTCATGGGTTGGCCACCATGCGGTTTCGCTTAAGTTGGTGCGGCCACGGCGTATAACGCACGCGGCGGAAGCCGATCAATGGGCAAACGAAGGACATGGCTCAGCCAACGAAAGCGATTAGGATTTATCAAACAATGGTGTGAGGCACCAGAAGACTTCCTGTCAAAGACCAGGTGTCCGATCTTAGCCGGTGTTCCCACCTAACGGGAGCAATACTCCGCAAACACCCATGGTCAAAAACGGCCAAGCGTTTATATTTTCACGGCAAACTAGGCAGGTTTCTGATCCATAAAGCAACAGTGCCCTTATCGCAGCGTTATACAACCCAGCTTTCACTGACAAGCTGATATCCCGACGTCACCATAGATGGGTGAGCTTCTGGAAAGCCACACGTGACTTGTTGGAACGCGAAGTAACTTCCTCAGTGATGTGACCACCAGAGGTGACACAGCTACCAAGGTACATGAACCTACTCACCACTTCCAGTGGCTGTTTGGAAACAGCTAAAATCGGGTGTTTGCCCAGTCCTGCAACAGCACTTTGCACTTTGAAGGTACAATGTAAATGCCAAACAGTGCAGTGCCCAGCGTCAGTTTTCCTAGTAGTTTTTGCGTTGCCACTGCGTCCGACCCAAGAAAAGAAATGTGATCCGCATACTCCAGGTTTGTCAGTCGGTTGCCTGACAGAATTTGCACTCCAGAATGGTCTGAAAGAATCAAGTCACTCATGATCATTTTCATCACAAAGTGAAAGAGGAAAGGAGATATGGGACATCCCTGGAGAAACCCAGCTGTCGTGGGGCAATTCGGAGAGTTTTTAGTAGCCCTTTACACGGCCTCGGGAATCACAGTAGAAGGACTTCAGAATGGAAAGGAATTTAGATGGCGCGCCCTTTATGGATAGGCAGTGCCACAAGCTGGCGCGGTCAACAGATTCGAAGGCGGTGTTCAACTCAAGGAAAACCACCATAGTCGGTTATCCCTGCGCTAAAACTTGGCGAAGAGTAAATATGTGGTCGAGGCAACTACGCTCTGGGCGGAAACCAGCCTGCCTTTCAGTGATTCGGACCTCACGGGGTCCAGGAAGTGGTCGAAGAATGACACCCGTGAGAACTTATGAGGCAATGGAAAGAAGGCTAATGATGATTTTCGTACAAAGTTCGCTGACTCTGCTTGATGATGAGAGTGACAATTGTTATTCGCTAGTCTGAGGGCCCCACTTCAGTGGTCGACATTGTGTTAAACAGAGAAGCAAGTGCAGTCAACAAAGAGTCACCACCATCTTACAGCAAAAAATGGATGAAGGTCATCGGGTCCAGGAGCCTTGTTTCCTTATAACACGGCGAGCTCAAGTCGAATCCCTTCCAAAATTAGAAGTGAGACATCTAGTTCATACGTCGGCTCGGGTAAATCAGCAAGCAGGAGTGTTGCAGCAGACCTGCTAAACCGCCTCGCAAAATGTTGTGCAAGGTGGGCAAATCGACGAGGCTGAGAATGGATTAACGATTCGTCTTTATCAGCTATTGTACCAATAACAGATGGCCTTCTCGGACCCGTGTTCCGGATGAATTGGAATAGCACTCGGCTATTCCCAATAGCGCTGACTTTCTCCATTTCACGCGCTTTGCGACCCACTAACGTTTCCGGTCCATCCGTAGGCTCCTTGTCAGACGTCGTTTGAGGGAGTTAAGGATAGGTTGAAACTCAGTGCCTATCGGTACCTGTTTACGCGTTTCCATCAAACTGTGCGATGCCTCAGAGATGAATTCACAGTTACGGCATCTCAAGTCGGGTGCGCAACAAGCGTTAAGGGCGTTCTTCATGACACAGTTGTGACTGTCACACATTACTGACAATTGGTGGCAGAGTTTGCTATGATATTGTTGAATTGCAGACTAACTGTTCAAGTAAAAGGTAAGAACAATAGAAGACAGGCGCTTCTATGAAGTGGGAAGAGTGAGCGCCAAGCGGTGCGTGCACGAGAACATGATCAGATATCCAAGCACTTGTTCTTAATTGACCG
>CALYDF020007616.1:0-12344 GCA_944474145.2 Dicrocoelium dendriticum | reverse complement strand
TATCACTCTTACCACCGAAGGCTGAAGTTGCTGGGAATTTTCAGCGGACGTTATCGAAGGCTGCGCGGCGATCTCATATTAGCGTATCAGATATTGAGTGACCCCAACCACGTATGCCGCCATTTGCTGAAACTTAGCCACAACACGCAGCTCAGGGGTAACTGTTTAAAGTTGAAGGAACAATGTAGCCGTCTAGAGTGTCGACGGAATTACTTTTCCGTTCGGGTTTGCAAACCATGGAACGCACTCCCAAACTCAGTCGTATCCTCTCCTACCCTGGATGTTTTCAAAAAAAAACGATTGGATGTTGCTCTCAGCTCCCAACATTTTGTTACCTAAGCTCCTCTGTTGTGGATTACGCCAAGCATGTTTTCAACAGGACTAATGTATAAAATGGACCTAAGTGAGCGACCATATTTTATTTTCTCACTGCTTACCTCAACTATCACTGCGCCCCCGTGTCTTTCTGAATGTTTACGCGCGATATTTCTCTTTCATTTTACACTGATGTTAATTATCAAAGTATTCATCTCGGCAGACGTTCGATAGATGACCCAGACATATTTTGATTGCATCATATTCACCGCTACCATCCTACGGGACGTGTCAAGCACTTGCTTTTATCCCGTGATAAATCATTGTTCATTGTTGAATGCATGAAACCGATGGCATCTTCCCTGGCCGTCGTTGGAGCAGTTCGACTCCCAGGCTGAGGACCCATAGATGAAGAATGCCAATGGTTCACAACGCTGGAAGTAATGGCGCAAAACCGGTCGCAGTGGAAGCAGAGTGCGCAAGCCTGTCTGATTCCACGTTTACAAAAGCCCTTTTTTAATAACCGTAAAACATTACATGGTGGCGTGTGTGAATCCACAAAATTTTGTGGTTCGGTTTTTTCATGCATTATCAACATATTTTACATGTTTTGTACGTTTTAATATTATCTATTCCAAATTCCATGGTTTTGTATGGCTCGATGTCTATTTTACAGACTGTTGCGTTGAAGAGGTACATAAACTACTCTCCAACATTAACAGCACCAAATCTGCTTGACCTGATGGGCTTCACCCACTGGTTCTCAAGTCCCTTTCAACCATCCTCTCTCCTGTCGTGACTGACCTTTTCAACAGGTCGTTGACCGAAGGATTGTTGCCGGTTGACTGGAAATGTTCGGTGGTGAAGCCTATTCCAAAAGGCTGCGACCCTGACAAAGTTGATAACTACAGGCCAATTTGTCTGACACCTCTTTTGGCAAACGCTGCTGAGAAAACCGTGAACTAGGGATTGCTACAGTCGCAACAGTCAAACGAAGTCCTGACGCCCGCACAGCACGGTTTTATGCAATGCTGCTCATGTATTACAAACTTGCTTGTGATGAGGCATGAGTGGTTAAAGGCAATAAGCAAGGGGAAATCTGTGAACGTGATATTCATCAATTTTATTGAAGCTTTCGACAAGGTCATCCATGAGGTTCTCCTTCAAGAACTCAGGATGTACGGTGTCCATGGCTAACTTCCTCGGTGGATCCGTGACTTTCTTGTTAGACGAAAGTGGAGTGTAAAGGTCGACGACCATCTAATTAACTGGTATCCCTCCACAAGTGGCGTGTCTCAAAGCACTCTGCTGGGGCGCACTCTGTTTCTGATCCACATCAACGATCTACCGCAGCTTCTCCGGTCGCTGTGTTCCTTGTTTGCGGGCGACATGAAGGTTTGGAGAGAAATTGACGCTCCCGACGACTGTGGCCTACTTCAGCAAGACCTAAACCGCCTATCCACATGGTCTCTAGCAGTTCATCTCCCGGTCAACCTAGCCAAGTCTGTATTTATGAGCCTGGGGAAGGGTGATGACGGCCGAATTTACACCCTTGATGGCCAACCGCTATATCCCACACCCTCCATGAAGGACCTAGGTGTACTCTGGCGATACGATTTGAAGTCCTTGGACAGCACGAACAGGCTATATCGTAACGCACTGCGCATGCTTTGAGCGCTCAAACGTAGCTTCGGCACATGGTCTGAAGAGGTTGCCACTCGACTGTTCTCTTCCATCATTAGACCAATGCTAGAGTACGGTTCGCCCGCCTACTTTCCGATTACCCGACGCAAGGCACAAAAGATCGAAAGGGTCCAACAAGTTGCTACCAGGCTGATCCCGAGTTTACGTGGCTTGGGATATGTTGATCGGTGTGAGAATCTAGGACTCTACACCTTGTCCTACCGTCGGGTGCGAGTCGACGTCATTATGACCTACCGTATTCTACATCTCGGTGACTTCCCCATGCTGAGGCCAATGCTGCACTTACGATGGCTTTGCAGCACACACACACACAGATACAAACTTGTCGTACCGTAAGTGAAAGGTGTTCCCCACCCACTGTGCTTCGAACGGAGAGTGGTAAATATTTGGAACAGTTTACCTGAACATGTGATGGAGGCAATAGCTGCGCAGCAGTTCAAAACGTTGTTAGATTTATATTTTATCACTATTCGATTCAGAGAACCATTGCACAATTACGATGACATGTCACATTTGTGAGTCCTGCAATACCGTGAGTCAGATATTTTAAATATTACATGAGAACGACAACGATATTCACGACTGACAACCTTTATAACGTTTCTCATCATACGTGAGAAGCGTTGCGCAGAATTCATTTCTACTTGCACTATAATACAGTACTCAGTATATATGGTGCTGTCCATTCTTCTATACAGCACTGAAACGTGGACGATGAACCGACGCGATGTGCGATATCTAGAGCGGTTCCATCAACGATGCTTGCGACGGATTCTGCGCATTGGTTGGTGCGACAGAGTTCCGGACACGCAAGGGTTGCGTCGAAGTGGAATGTATTCAGTGGATTGCATACTTTTGCTGCGACACCTGAGGTGGATCGGTCATGTAAGACGTATGGATTCGACGTGGGTACCGAAACAACTATTATATGGTCAGCTGAGTATTGGGAAGCGGCATGAGGGGAAACCGGAGTTCCGTTTCCAGGACATGATCAAAGTGAGCCTCTCACGTTCTAATCTTGATTTCAGGTCATGGGAATCGAAAACGGTTGTTTGGCTCGCACGGCGCGATCTGATCACGAAGGCAATTGACGAGGTAAAGGAAAAAGACCTTAGGCATGCGGAGCAGAAGCGGCAATTGCGGAAGCGGGCAGGCACCGATGGGTTGTACTCCATCGACATCCAGCGCACGGCGCTGTAGCACGTGCGGTCGCAAGTGTCTGAGTCAGGCAAGCCTAGTGAGCCATGAGCGAGGCCAATCGGGACCACTACCGAAGCGACGACTGGTCTTGCAGAGAACGTAGGCAGAACCGGCGGAGTGTTTGTAGGTACGCTGCATTTGATGTACTAACCGTGTGTTTGCATGCTGGGTCTCTTTCTTTCAAGAATTGGGTTTGCGATATTGTCTCATTATTGCCTACTTGAACTATCTTCTATTAACTTGCACATGTCGCTGAAGCCAATTTTAGTTAATGTTCGCATTTGTGGCATTTTCCCTAAGTATATTTTCTGACGTATTTAAAATATAGCGGATATTTTTGCCAACAATCTACACGCTCAATTATTAAAGAGCTATGTCGGAATATCTGTATGAATTATTGGATTTATTTTAACGTTTTGAATCGTTCTCCGAGCTGAGTAATTTAATGTCAAACGTTTCACCACTTCCCTCAGTGGCATCTTCAGTGTACAGCTCCGCAGGGGAAATCTCACGGAAAATGTCGTTGGGACGTAGCGTTTGAAAATAGCCTCGTCGATCTGTGTCCCGTGACCTCTGTTTGTTCGATACTTAGCCGTCCAGCTTCACGCTTTCTCAGCTGTAAGTACACGGGATCGAGATCAATGCGGAGGTTCAGGGAATTCTCCGTAGAGAACCATGCCTCGAGGAATTCCCTTCCTTTTCTTGTCCCTCCGTGCGCCAGAATTTTTGTTTTGTCCCAGTTAACATTGTGTCCTTCCTCATCCAGGTGTGCTGAGATCTGTGACGATACATAATGATATCGACACGCACGCTTGTGCTCTTTTATTCTTGTGGATAGTTTTCTCCCCGTTTGACCTACATAGTCTTTGTCGCAATTCTCGCATTTTATCCTGTAGATGACATTTTGGTGTTCT
The DNA here is from genome assembly GCA_944474145.2 of Dicrocoelium dendriticum. Lineage (NCBI taxonomy): Eukaryota > Metazoa > Platyhelminthes > Trematoda > Plagiorchiida > Dicrocoeliidae > Dicrocoelium > Dicrocoelium dendriticum. The sequence goes on along the minus strand of CALYDF020007616.1, from coordinate 8,211 downwards.
TGTGCCTCCAGTCTTTCTTTAGGTCTAGATAATATTCTTTTCAAAGTCCCAGTTGGTATGTGAGCTATCGTCAGGTTGTGCGGTTTGAGGAGTCTGGCTGTCTTTTCCGATATGTTTTTGATGTACGGCAAGGCGATGTGTTTCGTCGTCGTTGGTGCAGGTGTGGTAGTTGTGCTCCTTCGGTTTAGGTGTCTTCGGATGAAACTGCGTGGGTAGCCGTTACGAATAAAAGACCTAAACAGATGTTCTTCTTCCTTACGTTTGGCCTCTGCAGTATTGCAATGCGTTTCTATCCTACGAAACAGGGTCCGTATACAACTTATTTTGTGACACTTAGGATGATTGCTGTTAAAGTTTAGGATTTGGTCGGTGTGTGTTGCTTTTCTGTAAACTGATGTCTGTAATTCGCCTTCTACCGTTCTGGTGACCAGCACGTCCAAAAAGGGTAGTTGGTTTTCCACCTCCTCTTCTATGGTGAAACAAACGCCTTCCATTGCATTGTTAAGTAGGTCTTGTGCGGTCTGTAGCTGGTTGCGTTTGAGAATCACAAACGTATCGTCAACGTATCGCACCCATAATTTCGGACTAAGGACTGGGAGTATATCCTCTTCCAACTTCTGCATGACGACTTCTGCAATGAGTCCTAAAGTACACAAAGAGGGTGTGCCGCTACGACCAATAGTATCACTCCCAGGTACACCAACCTACAACTTGGCTAAAGAATTATGGAAGGGCCTCAAACATCTGACCAACGGATCGCAATACTCCATCAGTAATGCTCATCAGTTTTTGGAAAAGCTCAAATGCATAAGGATAGACCATGAAGAAGTGATGGTATCCTTTGACGTCACCGCGCTTTTCACCTCCATCAACCTACAGATAGCGAAAGAAAATATCAAAGAACGTCTGAATAATGTAGGACAAACGACTGGGAAGCTAACAACTGAAAGCATATGCAAGCTACTCGACTTGTGTCTTACTACTTACTTCAAATTCAACGGAGTGTTCTACGAGCAAGTTAGAGGAGGCCCAATGGGATCCCCCATATCTGGACTCATTGCAGAAGTCGTCATGCAGAAGTTGGAAGAGGATATACTCCCAGTCCTTAGTCCGAAATTATGGGTGTGATACGTTGACGATACGTTTGTGATTCTCAAACGCAACCAGTTACAGACCGCACAAGACCTACTTAACAATGCAATGGAAGGCGTTTGTTTCACCATAGAAGAGGAGGTGGAAAACCAACTACCCTTTTTGGACGTGCTGGTCACCAGAACGGTAGAAGGCGAATTACAGACATCAGTTTACAGAAAAGCAACACACACCGACCAAATCCTAAACTTTAACAGCAATCATCCTAAGTGTCACAAAATAAGTTGTATACGGACCCTGTTTCGTAGGATAGAAACGCATTGCAATACTGCAGAGGCCAAACGTAAGGAAGAAGAACATCTGTTTAGGTCTTTTATTCGTAACGGCTACCCACGCAGTTTCATCCGAAGACACCTAAACCGAAGGAGCACAACTACCACACCTGCACCAACGACGACGAAACACATCGCCTTGCCGTACATCAAAAACATATCGGAAAAGACAGCCAGACTCCTCAAACCGCACAACCTGACAATAGCTCACATACCAACTGGGACTTTGAAAAGAATATTATCTAGACCTAAAGAAAGACTGGAGGCACAAGAACACCAAAATGTCATCTACAGGATAAAATGCGAGAATTGCGACAAAGACTATGTAGGTCAAACGGGGAGAAAACTATCCACAAGAATAAAAGAGCACAAGCGTGCGTGTCGATATCATTATGTATCGTCACAGATCTCAGCACACCTGGATGAGGAAGGACACAATGTTAACTGGGACAAAACAAAAATTCTGGCCCACGGAGGGACAAGAAAAGGAAGGGAATTCCTCGAGGCATGGTTCTCTACGGAGAATTCCCTGAACCTCCGCATTGATCTCGATCCCGTGTACTTACAGCTGAGAAAGCGTGAAGCTGGACGGCTAAGTATCGAACAAACAGAGGTCACGGGACACAGATCGACGAGGCTATTTTCAAACGCTACGTCCCAACGACATTTTCCGTGAGATTTCCCCTGCGGAGCTGTACACTGAAGATGCCACTGAGGGAAGTGGTGAAACGTTTGACATTAAATTACTCAGCTCGGAGAACGATTCAAAACGTTAATTACGAACCCGAGCTACAGGTATTCCGAATCATTGGATTTATTTTATTTCATATTGTCGTTATAAGAGATCGGCTGTTGCATGCTATCCCCGGTGTGGCTGCAATTGATGTGCATGTTGACAAGGTGCCTACTTGTCTATTACCCACCACCTCGTCCATACTGGCTCTAGGAGACAGTTGGTCGTTTTTGGAGGGGACGGGGTGCACGGTCCTCGTGGCCGTGCTAGGCTCGAAGAGTGGTTCCATGCACTCAGTGTGGAGCGGACTACGGTCCAGCCACCGCCTTCTGTGTGCGCTTGATTCCCCAAATACAGTGTGCTTGTGTTTGCCTGTGAAGGAGTGTGGGCCGGCTCCGTTGATGAAACGTGGCTCCCATCCACATGCCTCCCGGTCTTATTCCTTCGGCTTTACACTGGATGTGAGATGTGTGGTTGGAGCTGTGAGTGGTGCAACGCAAACCACCCATGGTCCCACTATAGGCGCAGACGTCCCGTTGCTGGCCACAATGATAGGCTAATCCGAAAGGAATGCTGCTATGCATTATATATATATATATATATATATATCAAACCCAATTTCTGAAAGTATGAGACCTAGCATGCAAACACACGGTTAGTACATCAAATGCAGCGTACCTACAAACACTCCGCCGGTTCTGCCTACGTTCTCTGCAGGAGCAGTCGTTGCTTCGGTAGTGGTCCCGATTGGCCTCGCTCATGGCTCACTAGGCTTGCCTGACTCAGACACTTGCGACCGCACGTGCTACAGCGCCGTGCGCTGGATGTCGATGGAGTACAACCCATCGGTGCCTGCCACTTCTGCACTTGCTGCTTCTTCTCGGCATGCATGAAGTCTTTCTGCCGCACTTCAGCAACTACCTTCCTGATTAGATCGCGCCATGCACAGCGATCAACCGCCTTCGATTCCGATGAACTGCAATCAAGATTACAGCGTGAGAGGCTCACTTTGATCATGTCCTGGTAACGTAACTTTGGTCTCCCCACATACCGCTTCCCAATACTCAGCTGACCACATAATAGTTGTTTCGGTATCCGCGTTGAATCCAAATGGCTCACATGACCGAGCCACCTCAAGTGTCTCAGCTAAACTATGCAGTCCACTGAACACATTCCACTTTGTCGCAACACTTCTGTGTCAGCAAATCTGTCTCCTTGAATAATGCGCAAAATTCGTCACAAACACTGCTGATGGAACCGCTCTAGATATCGAACATCGCGCCGGTACACCGTCCATGTTTCAGTGCCGTATAGAATAACGGACAGCACCATGGATTTGTACACCATCACCCTCGTGCCAATGGTAAGATGATGGTTATTCCACACTCGGTACTCTAGCTTCCCGAATGTCGTCGCTGCCTTCGACACACGGATACGCAGCTCACTGTGTAGCTGCTGATCAGTTGACATCACACTCCCAAGTTAGCAAAAGCGGGAGGTGATTTCTAATACTGCAGCACCAATGCTGATTCGTGGCAATATTGATGATTGCATCTCCGACGAAGGCTGAAAGAGACAGACAGTTTTGCTTGTGTTGATGGTGAGCCCGAATTCGGCCGCTGTCGAAGCCAGAGCACTATTCATGTGCTGCAACTCATCCGCGCTGTGTGCAAATAACGCACAGTCGTCAGCAAACAGCAACATACGGATAGTTTCTCACAGACTAGAGTTCTCGCACCGAAACGACGGATGTTCAGCAACCCACCATCAATACGGTGCTCCACGCGAACACTGTAAGCACAGGCGGCATCAAAAGCACAAAACATCATGTCAGGAAAATATGTATTAAACAGGACAGGAGCTAAGACACAGCCTTGCTTCACACAAGGGACAACTGCAAAGTCATCAGAGGTCTCTCCACTCAACTGCACCCTTGCTCGCATACCACTGCACAGACACTCAATTAAACTTAACAAAACCCAATGTCAACATCCTAACGCGCCTCCCATCCAAGCTGCAGCAAGACAGCACGATCACACTCCACAACCTGGCCGAGGAGTGTCAGTCGCTGATCAATTTGAAACACGATTCCGCGATGATCCAGAACGCTTCCGTGCCTGGTCTGGTCCAGGTGGTCGCAGCCCCCAAGCCGCAACCTTCTGAGCGGCTCTCCCAACTCAACCGAGCGAAGCCCCCACCCTATCTGTGCCGATTCTGTGGTGCAGGCCATTTCCACCGAGATTGCAACTTCCGACAGCATCGATGCCAACGTTGTGGCAGGGTGGGGCACCGTGATGGATACTGCTATCCTACGTCGCACAAGGGGGCCAAACCTGGGCTGGCCCCCACCCGCAGACCCGCACAACCCAAGGGGACCAAACCTGGCCTGGCCCCCCACCCACAGTCAAAAGAAGAGGTCACGATCCAGACACAAACCCAACACTGGCCCGGTTGGCAGCTCCATGAGCTTGCTGGCCACATTCCAAGTCAATGCGGATCGCAGGAAGTTTGTCAACGTCCAGATTAATGGCCAGACCGTCCGCTTGCAGTTGGACACTGCTTCGGACATCACGATCATCTCCGAGAAACTCTGGCGATCCCTTGGTAGTCCACCAGTCCAGCCAACCCTTCAATCCGCCACCAGCGCCTGTGGTGGTCACGTGCAGCTAACTGGGCAGCTGCATTGTTCCGTCTACTTTCGAGGTGTCACATTCGACGGGATCTGCTACATCGCCAAGGCAAACCTCAATCTACTTGGTCTCGATTGGCTCGAACAGCTTGGCATGGCCGATCTACCTATCCGAACCATCTGCAGCGCGGTACAATCTCTGGCCGTACCAACTGACGAAACCGATGACCTCATCCGACAGTTCTCCTCAGTGTTCCAAGATGGTCTTGGCCGCTGTTCACGCACCCGCGCCGTGTTACAGCTTGCTCCCGGAGCTCAACCGGTATTCCGTCCTAAAAGGCCGGTCCCATACGCAGCCTTACCATTGGTCGATGCCGAACTTAAACGATTGGAAGATATGGGTGTCCTGGTACCGGTGTCCTACTCTGCTTGGGCAGCCCCAATCGTTGTAGTCAAGAAACCAAATGGATCCCTTCGCATCTGTGCCGACTTCTCTACGGGCCTCAATGCCGCTCTACAGCCGAACTGCTACCCATTACCATCACCAAACGACCTCTTTACCATACTCAATGGCGGGACGTGTTTTGCCAAAATCGACCTGGCAGACGCATACTTACAAATCGAGGTGGCTCCGGAGTCGCAACCGCTTTTGACGATCAACACACACCGCGGTCTCCTTCAGTACACCAGACTGCCGTTTGGCGTCAAGACCGCACCAGCCCTATTCCAGCAGACAATGGATGCAATGATCGCTGGCATTCCAGGAACGGCCGCATACCTGGATGATCTCCTTATTGTTGGTCGCAACCCAGAAGAATTGCGAGAACGTCTGGTCTCGGTCTTTAAACGGATCCAGGAATATGGTTTCCGCCTGAGGGCCGATAAATGCCAATTTTTCCTACGGTCAATCAAGTATCTCGGCTTTGTCTTCGATGCTAATGGCCGTCACCCCGACCCCGGAAACGTCGAAGCCATTCACCAGATGCCACCTCCCAACGATATTCATCAACTGCGGTCCTTCCTTGGTCTCATCACTTACTACAGTGCTTTCTTACCATCACTACACGATGTACGGGCCCCTCTGAATCAACTGTTGCAAAAGGATGTTCCTTGGCACTGGTCCCCCGCATGCGAGAAGGCCTTCGCGCGCCTGAAAACTATGCTCAGTTCTGACCTGCTGCTGACACATTACGATCCAGCCCTACCCATTCTAGTCGCCGCCGATGCCTCCAATTACGGAATCGGAGCGGTCCTCTCCCATCGCTTCCCGATGGTTCCGAGAAAGCGGTCATGCATGCCTCCCGCACGCTGACGTCCGCAGAGAAGAACTACGGTCAGATCGAGAAAGAAGCCTTGGCTATCGTCTTTGCTGTTAAAAAGTTCCACAAAATGCTGTATGGTCGACATTTCACCTTATTGACCGACCACAAGCCGTTGTTGTCCATCTTTGGCTCCAAGAAGGGTATTCCAACGTATTCAGCCAGTCGACTTCAACGATGGGCCGTCATCCTTCTCGGTTACGATTTCGAAATCCGTTTCTGCCGCACTCAGGATTTTGGTCAAGCTGACGGTCTCTCACGCCTCATCCCCAAACATACGGTAAATGAAGATATCGTGATCGCCGCTGTCGCCGTCGAAGAAGATGTTCGTCATCAGCTTTCAGACACTATCCGCAGCCTTCCACTTACAGCCGCCGACATACGTCGCGAAACTGCACACGATCCGGTTCTCCGCCAAGCTATCGCTTACGTTCAGACACGCTGGCCTAACATTACCTTCTCAGGAGAACTCAAGCACCTATTCCAGCGTCGGGACTCCCTCTCTGTCGTCGACTCCTGCCTTATGACCGCTGATCGAGTCATAGTTCCTGTCCACCTTCGACAAGCCGTGCTCCGTCAGTTCCATTCTGCACACCCTGGTATCAGCAGAATGAAGGCAATTGCTCGCAGTTTCGTCTATTGGCCTGGGATAGACAGCGACATTGAAGATTTGGTTCGCCGTTGCTCCAGGTGTCAACAAGCAGCCAAGATGCCACAGCACCAACCACCAGTTCCCTGGCAACCAACAGAGAAACCGTGGTCTCGAGTACATATCGATTATGCTGGTCCAATTGATGGTACCTCCTATCTGGTCCTGGTTGATGCGTACTCTAAATGGCCTGAAGTCGTAACAATTAATTCTCCGACTACCACCGCAACAATAACTTGTCTCCAACGCATATTCAGTCAACATGGATTCCCTGATGTTCTAGTGTCCGACAACGGAACGCAGTTCACGTCATCCCAATTTGAGGATTTTTGTCGCTCTCACTGCGTGCAGCACCTCAGATCACCACCCTATCATCCACAGTCTAACGGTCAAGCGGAACGTTTTGTCGACACTTTCAAGCGAGCGCTCTTAAAGGCTCGAGGGGAGGGAACTACAGAAACAATTATTCAGGCTTTCCTGTTCGTCTACAGGACCACACCTAATCCAGCAGTTCCAGGAGGGAAATCACCCGCCGAAGCATTGATGGGTCGGAAACTGCGCACAACACACGACGTACTAATCCCAACAAAAGTACCACCGGTGAAATCCAAAATCAAAACCAAGTGCAAAGGCTACGCTGTTGGAGCTCCGGTCTTTGCCCGTGACTACCGGGCTGGTCACCCACACTGGATCGAAGCTACAGTAACGGGCCATCGTGGTAGTATGCTATATGATATCGTTGTAGGAGACGACACCTGGGTTCGTCATCAAAACCAACTTCGACCGCGACATGGAACACTCAAAAACCATCTCAGTCGACCGCAAAAACACCCCTGCACATACTATTGGATACTTTCGGAATTCCAGGGCAACAGACGGAAAGTGTGGAACTCGCACCGCCGATTCCTCCTCGCAGATCACAACGCATCCGTCGAACAACCGAAAGAATACAGATCGACCCGAAACTCAAACGGTATGTTCAAACTTAAAGGGGGGATGTTATGGGGACCCAACGTCCCTATAATTATTAAAGGCTTAAATTACGGAAGGCTGAAAACCCGATTCACTCGAGTGCACATGTACTCAGACCAGACAAAACGCACACGTTTCAGTCAGCCTTCCAACTCGTGTAACATTCACATTGTTAGCCTTTGCACCCAGAAACAGTCTTGTTTCCAACCAAACACGCATTGTTGTATCCAAGCAACATTCATTTTTCCGGACAACTCTCGCCAAACTTCCAACATTTCTGCTCAGTTTACGGACTTTGCACATTTACATAAAACCATGTTTCTTGTTTCCAGGGTTTGCGTAAGCAAACCCTTCCAAGGAAAACCCCCCTTCATCACCGTTTCGTGATATAAAAATGAGGCTGTAGAACGCTAGAATCGCCTTAGCTTTGGCCAGTAAAAGCGCCTGTGGCAAAGGCCTGTCTTGTTCTTGCTTCAGTCTTGGGT
>CALYDF020007615.1:0-12354 GCA_944474145.2 Dicrocoelium dendriticum | reverse complement strand
AAGTCCACCCGCTCCTCAATCGCAGTAGACACCAGTGTACGTGCTCGAGAAGCTGTCTACGTTTTCCCACGTCCTTCTCCGTGCAGACAGGGTTCGGCAGCCGCTTCAGTCGCCGTAGGCAGTACCATCCAAAGTGTTACAACGTACGCATAAGAGGTACAGTATTGAGCACGGCGGCCGACGCTAAGTCGTCACCATGGATCCCCTCAAATCGGCTTTCGTCGACGAAGCCACTGAGCAAATGGCTACTTCGAAAGGTGTGTGCGACGTTACAAATAAAAGCGCACGTCACAAACACTTGCCGTTGCTGAAGCGAGTACCGTTTTAGGCTGATAGGCCAGGGTCGTTCCGACGTCATCGTTCAACGCGAGCATGTCGCCTCCCACGATCAATCACCGTGGACAGGAGGCTGGTAAGCCCGTTAGCTTTTCCGACTATGTGTAGTATAAATACCTTCGTAAATATTGAATATAATTGACCCGTTTTCGGTCGATTAACGTATTGAAAACAAAAACTTAAGTACTTCCGAGAAAGCATAAAGGAAGCCAAAAATCAAAAGAACCTAAACCTCTTTGCAAACAACTCGTTCTTTCATTCTTTTTGATATGTTCTACGTGTGTTTTTCTGTTTTCTCGTCTCCACATACCCCAATCCTCTCCTTTGATTGACTGCCCTCGCGAGTAACCTTTTCAAGGATCCGGACGCGAACGCCGGTCGTTTCCTCGTGGGACGTGGATCGTTATGGTGCGGAGCGCATTTTAAGGGGAAAGGCAGGCCACTCCTAAGCGCACCGTTTGGTAGCAGCGGAGGTTGACGTCCTGTCGGCCTATTTTCTGGGCTAGCCAGTTTTATTTGAAGTCCGACAAGCTCGCTCCAGTGGCTCGCTGTAATGCACCCTGCTCTGCAATCAACAAATAATAAATAAAAGCCGCACAGCCGACTCCGATTTCCGATGAACTCCCATTTGACACGAACGCTCGCACATTTTTACTCGACACGAGGTTGCTTATTGAACCTTAATTTTCAATCAATTTCCACACCGAATAAGGCTTCTGTTTAACCTTCTAGGAGAGAGCTGTAGTGCCCTAAAAGATAACGGCTATCTTCCATGTATACTTTCGGTCTACACTAATTATACACTAATCTTTTTCGTTTCATTCACCGTTACACAAAAGCCATGTTGACCCACATCTGGGTTGTTACTTTTACTCTTGGTGGGTATGACGCAAACCGTTGCTCCTGTCCCGCTTCATCCTTCCACGTCTTTTTGTAGCCTATTGGATATCGTCCGCCGTGTCCGACTTCCCTTGCCTTCTGACATATGCGCTCGATTACCCACACCGTCTCGGACTAGCATGTACTCGTCCTGCAACCCTACGCTGAGCATGTACTTTTCCTTTTTCCTTATTAGCATCAGCGTTCCACTGTCCTGTCATCAAAATAGTAACGAATAGAGTAGCTAAGTAACCAAGTAACGGGCATTAACCGCCCTCCTGCAGCACTTGCTGAAGGTCGTTTGAGTCAGGTGCCTTGTTCTGCCTTAGCACCCTTAGACACTGCGGAATCTCGTCGACCGTGGGAGTTATTAAAGGGGCTCTCAAAGAAGCTCAGGGGGCCTAACTAGCAGTTCGGATACACAGAGACGACTAGAGTGCCATATAAATTGATCGGCATAGAGTTCGATCTGGGTGAAAAGGAACTAAATATCCAATTCTCCTATTAGCTGCCACGTGAGAACTTTGCGTATACCATGCGTCTGATAGGAATGGGATGCACTATGGATGGGAAGAATTCCGGTCTAAGAGCAGACCCTTGTGGAAATCCGCTTGTCACAGGGATCCCGGGGGTCTCCGCCCTGTCGAAGCTTACTTGGACGGTACGGTGTGGATGTAATCCCTTGCCCAGCCCAGCAAGGCCTCAGAGATCCCGTAGAACGACAGCTTATATATTATAATGACATGGTCGGCTTTGTTGAAAGTATTGGAGAAATCAAAATGGCTTGCGTTCCTAGGCCTTTTTCAGGCGCAGTCGTCCATCTATCCCGTGCAACTGGCAGGTTACTCAGGCCTGACCACTGCGTCGAAAACCGTGCTGGAAGATGGAACGCAGTTTCTGGACAGGAAAGCGGTCAAGTAAATCATCAGTGATTATCGTTTCCAACACTTTGTATAGCGCAGGGAGTAGTGGCATCGGTCGGCAGTTAACTGGGTCCTAACGCATACCGGCTTTGTAGATTGGCGTAATTGTATCACATTTTCAATCTTTCGAGACTTCGACATGCGAGGAGCACTGGGTGAGGAGCTCCACTAGAGATAACGCTGGAGCCACCGCACATGTTCCCAGGAGCCTTGGATGGAAACCGTCTGCGCCTGGGATACCTGTTACCCTCAGGTATTTAAGCTTCGACAGGATCTTCGCCGGATTGGAGTGAACAGTTGTCAGTGACGTTGAGGCTGAGAACGGGGAAGGTTGCATCCTTGTGTGGAATGATGGAACGGAGGAAGCAAATGCGTAAGGTTGTCACAAGAATGCTGCGACCACGTTTGCTGCTTTTGTGAGCTCTGTGGGTGTCGTCGATGCAGTGATACCATGTTTGGCTTGTCGAAGATAATTGAAGAGACTAGAAAAGGATTTGGGGATATCAGAAAATCTCCGCATTAGCCGACGCTACTGCTCACTTTCGCGTAAAAACTGGACGCAGTGGTTACGGAGAAGTTGATAGACTTCCCACTGAGTAGCTGTTGGACAGGAACGATATGTTATCCATTCCGTGTCCCTGTGTGCAATGCACTTACGGTCCAACTTCGGACGGGCTTGAAACGTTTAGTCCCCATGGAAAGCTGTTTGCTGCTCTTGGCTAAAGAGCGCAGTTCGCGTCGAGTAGTGCAGAAAGTTGACCACGCCTTGTCAGCCTTTAAGTGAAGTACCGGTAATCAGTTGTTTGCGGAAAGACGAGCGCTTAAAGTTTCGTAATCAGGCAAGCCTTTCGTGTAAGTCATCCAACCGACAAGCTTTGCGGCAACGCATAAAATTTCGTACCGGAGGACGCAGTGATCGCCGAGCCCCAATGGTTTATCATATTCGACGTGCTCAACCATCAGTTCTTCATTGGTGAGGATGAGGTCCAGAAGCGATGGTGAGTTGCTGATTCAGAATCTCTTTGGCTGGCACATATGGTTGTACAGCGGGGCCGTGCGAAGAAACTCAATGAGGCTTAACGCAAAGGAGCAAGTCGTTGGAAGAGAGCGAAATAGACTGGATAGCTTGAACTCCGCCGTGATAAAATGTATGTATCGGAGGGATAGAATGAAGTGGATAACATGCAATCGTTTTACGTCATTCTCGGAAGAGTTGTTAGTGGCGCGATAAATGCTACCAAGACAGCAGGCGTGTTTGGAAGTTAGTACCAGTTGGTGGCAGAAGGCTGCAAAGTCGAGTCTACCATGATAGTGCAACCGATGGTAGTGCCGTAGTACGGCGCGCGATCGGAGAAGAGGACGGAAGTTGGATTTCCTCGTCGGCGATTTCGCCGGACAGCCATGTCTCCGTTATGGCTATTAAGTCGTTGGCGTTGCTAGAAGTCGGGATTGGAGCTCCGCAAGTCTGTGTAGGATGTCCTGTGCACTCGTGTAGCTACAAGTAAGCTTTGTCTGCAAGACGAGTGCGGGAGCAATTCCTGGGATGCCCGCCAACAGGTGACAAACATTCCACCGCAATTTGTTTGAAGAAATCGAGCCCGTATGGTTGCTGGAACTTGGGAATGTTGGGCCCGGATCATCGGAGCAGGCGTAGCTAGGTGCCTGAGGTACGTTGGGGGCTGCCGGTAGTGGTATGTAGGGGAGCAGGTGGCTGCAGGCAGTAGGGTAGTTGGTTCTGTAGCGGACAATCTAAATACGGTTGTGGCATCTTGTGGTGTAGGTAGCGAGGGGGCTGCTGCTGGGAGTGTGTGGCAGACCTTGCGTCTCGTCACCGTGACTTTCTGGACGTAATCGGACATCTTGTGGTGCTCGTCTTTTAGTAGCCTACCAGACGGTGAGGATAGCAGTTGCCATGTTAGCGGTGGGAAAAGTCACTTTTACGTGATGGTGGGTCGACCCTTACAACTTGTTTGACGGACTAAGCAGTGAACGACCGTCGTGGTCACATGGACAATGGTCAGTAGCTGCTGAAGAAATCTCCATTAGTCGCAGGCAGGTTGCTGTCGCGGTTGTGATGTCTCGCCAGGGGTGTGCAGTTCTGGAAGGCTGTGCACGAGGATGAAGCAGGGATAGGTGGGTGGTGCCGGCTGCTGTTTGCGCGCTGCGTGCTCAGTCAAAGGGGTGTCAAGGAAGATATGAAGGTGGTAGGCGTTGGTCGGAAAAAGGTGCGCAGACAGCATAACCTGCTCCATGTCCTTGCCTGGTTGCAAGTCAACAAGAAGGAGCCTCAGCTTACCAGCCTTAGGAGATGAAGGGTGGTGAGTCCGTGTTGTGTGATTGCAGGGTTTAATCTCGGGAAGGTATAGAACGTCCCCGCTTGAGATTCACGTGGGATTGTCGATTCCGAAATTGCGGGTAGATAGACGCTGGAACATGCGTGCACATGGCAGAGTTAGGAGTGGAGCCACGCGTTGAAGGTTTATTTGGACGCGAACTTGGGATGGGTAGTAGGCTTTCTAGCTGGGCCGGCCTAGGCCGGGAGCGCTGTGCGTTGACAAGCGCTGAACGCATCGGTGTTCTTTAACGAGACACTATGCGAGTCCGGAGGGCTGGAACTCGGCTGGGCCATCGAATTTCCGTAGTAGATTCAGCAGCTTCCTTGCAACTCGAACAGTCGTACTTCTGTGCGGTTGGCGTCATTTGGGGTCTCGAGCATCCGGGCGGATGGAAGCAACTGCGGTTGCGGCTCGTTGTTAGCCATGCGATGGACGGGTTAGTATGGGGATGACAAAACTGAGCACAACATAGGGCATGTGGTGAAGGAGTGTTCACTAAGGATATCAAGCCCAGAACGCGCAATGGTAGGTAGGCAAACCATGCAGGTGTAGCGCATTACGGGTTGCGGAAGCAAGTGGCAGGATTTGATGTCGGTTGCGCGGAGTGAAGTGTCACAAGAAGCGCGAACACCGTGAAAACACTTAGAGCAGGTGATGGCTTTGGTAGGAAGCTCCACATGTCGAGCGTTAATGGAGCAATTGTTAAGCGGTTGCATCGGCGTATTAAACAAAACCGAGCAGGTAGGCATGTTCAAGAGGATGACGAGTGGTACTCACTAATAAAGAAATTGTCCACGATGGGACGCATCGCAAAGCAGCTTGCTATTCGCAGCCCAGGCACGGCGAAATATTCTTGCTATGTGGGTTCCACAAGGATCCGTAGTTGGAGCAGAACTATTCAAACTGTACATGAATGAAAACTTGTTTGCTTTCCAAACAGACCGCTTGAGCTATTCTGTTGATCTTAAGCTTTGGGCGACGGTATCAGATCTGAACGATGACGCCAAATTATAAGAGGTGAAAGGTATACTGCCCTAGTGGTCTACGGAGTGACGCTCACAAGTAAAGCGCGATAGATGCGGTTTTCCCAACCGGTAGCACTGACCCATACGGCACATACCTCATTAGTGGGTTTATTCTCAATAACAGCACTCAAACATGAATCTCGGTATCATCCTATCTCCTGACCTTAGGACGTCCCGGGAAACACGGAAGTAGGTCGCAGCCGAAAAGGCTTCTAGGTGCCTTGAAAAAGTGGTTCATTCGAATGACTCCTACGATCTTCCGAACTCTATGTATCGCCTGAGTACTTGTCACACTAGAGTGTTAGAAGCCAGCTAATTTCCCACTCTTTAAGTTTGTATACGCTTAGATAGGGGACGTTCAGAAGTGGGCCTCGAAAGCTGTCTTCGGGCTCCGCGATCTCCCTTACCATCCCCGACTTCATCCGTTGAAATTGTTCGCCTTCCAGTTCCGCCGTTGCTGCGGCGACCTCCTCTACACAAGTCGCATTCTTTTTGGTAAAATTGGAAAAGGGCCACTGCAGTTTTTCCACTTCAACGCCAACTGCTCGACACATGAGCACAAGTGGAGGCCATTCAAACCACGTAGTATCCAAGCGAGCTCAGACCACGCCTTGTCCACCTGGATGGTTAAAGAATGGAGCAGTTCCCCTAGGGAAAATGTTGGCGCACCCTCCGATGAATGGTTCACGTCTTTTAGAAAAACACTTGCCAAAGACTCTGGGAACATGCTGCAACTGGGACGAGTCCTCTAGGTGCGTCATTATACCACGATACGCAGCTATCCCACAATGAACCGGAATAGACGGAACTGACAAGCGTTCATCGCTTTGCTCTCTGCAACCCAAAGAACCAATGAACAGCGGTGTTCAACGCATGGAACTAAAACCAGAAGCAAATGGGTGGTGTGGTTGGGTACAGTAGTTGCTTGTAAAGCCACTGTAGGATGAAGAATAAGTAACCAGCAATAACTGTCTGCATCTAGACTTTCACTTGTATATGGTCATAGCTTTTAATTATTGTTTTATTTCAAGTTTAACTCCAGGCCATTTAAATCTTTAATTTATCTGTTATTATTTCAATGTATCATATAATTTCTTTTATCTTTACTTAGGTATTTGAAGGGAACTCTATCATATTCAGGTCAGGTCAGGTTCCAAGGGAGACACAGGCTTCTGCCTAATGAGCTTCCTGTTTCTTATGCCCGTAAGCAAAACCGTACCCCCTGTACTCCAACGTCTGAGCGACTTCCACAGCTTCAAACCTACTATACACGGCGGAGAACCGTTGACCACAGAACGTTTGCAGTATTTGTTTGATAACACATTATTTCAAAGAAAGATGGTCTTGAAATGCTTACTAGGCATTCTAGGCGATGAACAAGACTGAAACAGCCAAATTTTAATTTCTAACTACGCGGTCGCTATTTTTCACTATCAAAGGTAACCCAACGTTAGAGATGGCGAGCAGCACAACCTATACAAGCACTACAGATGAGCACCCACTTGATTAATGGGATGGTGGAACACGCAATACAAAGCTGGGGTCGTCTTCGGAGCAGTTTCGATCATTATCTTTCCGTTGGGAAAGGTTTGTACAACTTGTAGTATCCCATTTAGAACAATGTGAGCAGGCTACTCCTCATTTGCTTAATTAAACACATTCTGCCCACCCACAGCTACCCTTCGACTGGACCCCTTTTGGCTTCTGAAATATTTGCTTCCTGCTGCTCTACGTTGTTTCATTACGAGAAGCGCTGAGTTGGCTCATAATGTTTGCCTTTCTGACTTTGACTGGTTGCGCACAAACTTCAGCCTCCGATGTGGTTAGGAAGGTCAGGCAGCAGCTGGCTAGCGCGTTACGTGACTGTGCTGGTGGGTGTGTTATGCTTAAGCCAACGCACTGGCTGACGAGGTCGCAACGGGTGGCGCTTGGCTTTTGGCTATCGATTAACTCCAAGTAAATGCTAAGCACGCCGCATGGTACTAGGAACTACGAGGCAGTTACCGCAAAAGATGTTGGAGAGAAGCCATTTATACTTGAATTGATTGACTTAAGGTAGCCCTTTCGAACAAGTGTAAAAATTCCACCATATGCGTAGAACTGGAGTATTATTATGTTGACATGTAGTAACAAAACCTTTAACAAAGGCATCCGTGAATCAGGTGTTGGAACGATCAGGATAATCCGGAAGTTTAGTATGCACTGTATAGAGCTGATAAATCCGGCTCCAATGTATGTAAGCTCAGTGTTGTCTTGTCCTAGCGCTGTAGGACTAGTCTATAGTAGGCCGAGAGTGTCCTTGCTCTGGTGAGGCTGCCAGAAAACCGGAAGAACGGACACTACGGATTGTATTCGTAAAAGGCCACACTCGAACGAAACACTGATGCAGCTACGAGAGCGTACGTCAGTGTCCGAACTCATCGTGAAAACAAGTGATGAGCCGGATGAAGTTAAAAATGATCGTGAGGTCACCATTAAAACAAACACCAGTATTGTACGATAAGTAACAAAATTGTACATAAGATAAGAATTATCTTTTGGGTTGCTTTAGAGCTCAATTCCTAGAAGGCTGCACCAGGAAGCCCAAGAAATCGCAAATGGTAGTGAGTCTAAGTTCGTAAAGGGTATTCGTATACAAAGGAGCACCGGTACACGCTTGGAAAAAATGTAGCCAACCATTAGGATCAGCCGTGTTATTCGGTAATTAATATTTATTGGTTGCAAGCAGGGTGCATTACGGGGCTGTTGAAGCGGGCTTGTCGGACTAAAAAGGCTGGTTAGCCCAAGAAACAGCCTGCAGGGCGTCAACTTCCGCTGCTGCTAAACGGTGCGCTTGGGTGTGGTCTCTCCTGCGCCGCACCTCGCCCGCTCCAAAGTGACCCTTATCTCACGGAGAAGCGACCATCCTCCCAGAAAGAAACGACCATCGTCCCACGAATAAGCTACACGTCCCGTGGAGAAACGACCAGCGTTCGCGCCAGAATCCTCGTTGACTGCGTTGATCCGCGAAAACCTTTCCAGTGTGGGCCAGTCCATCGGAGAGGGGGATTGAGCGTGTAGAGTCGTGCAAATAGAAAACACGCACAGAAAATGCCGGAAAGAGCGAACAAAGGACCCGCGGGCTTAGGTTTCTTGGTTTTTGAATATATTTTCTTCCAGGTTTTCAGCGGCTTTTAACTTTATTTCAAAAAGATAATCGACGAAATCGGGGCAAATATATATTATATCTACAAAGCTAAACCTAGGCACACTGTGCATACCCGCCTTCCGACTACGGCGATGAGTCTTGGGAGGCGGGGCTAGAATCGAGAGATGTCGGGACAGCTGATGCTTGTAGACCGAGGCCGTGCTCTTGTTGAAGTGCGGTGAGTAGGGATGTCGCACGAAACACTACTAGACTAAGTAGGCGAGGTGGTTGCTTTAACAAAGATGGGCTCTAGATGGTCGAAGGGGACGACTTCGCGTCGGCCACCGCGGAGAATAGTGTACTTTTCGTTCTCGCGGTGTAACACTTTGAAAGGTTCTATGTACGGCGACTGAAGCGGCTGTGGAACACCGTGTGAGCGAGGGCGTGTGAACATATAGACAGCTTCTCGAACAAGTACACTAGTGTCTTCTGCGATCGAGGAGCTGGTAGACTTAGCTCACGCACCCGGTGAGGAAATCCATTAGTGTACCTTCCGTACTTAAACGTGGAACTAGACGGGGCTGGTGCTAACAGCAGTCCGGCAAACCTCACCGTGCAACCATAGACTGGCTGCGCTGGTATTGCGTCGAAATCGGTTCTAACCGTGTTGCTTAAACCTAGAAGGACGAGGGAAAGGGTTTCAGATCGTGAAGGACCTGCGTGTGCACGTAGCACCGCCTTCAGCTGTCATTGCAAACGCTCCACCATGCCGTTAACGGCCGGATGATACGCCATCGTCTGGAGGTGACAACCACTTACTTCCTCAAGCAACGAAGCGGAGGTGGATGAAAAGTGTGACCCACGATCAGTGGTCACTATGGCAGGGCAGCCATACAGTGTTACCCAGTGGTCTAAATAAGCTTTCGCGACTGTTTCTGAAGAACAGTTGTTATAAGAACGGCCTCAGGCTATCTTGTAACTCGGTCGACGCAGGTCAGTAGACACGCAGAGCCTTTCAAATGCGTCAGAGGACCAACGTGGTTGACGTACACGTAAAGAAAGCGTGTTTTTGGCGTCGGGAACTTGCCTAATGGGATGTTCGTGTGCTTGTACACCTACGCGCGTTGACACGAAAGGCGAGCAGCTGCCCAAGTAAGAAACGTTACGATTAACACTGGGCCAAAAGAAAGGTGCGTTACGCGTTTAACCTATGTACATACGCCTGGTTGTGGCAGGCCGTGCAACGTGTCGAACACGATCTGTCCAAACTCGCAAGGGACAACTGGGTATGGCATTTCCGGGGAGAAACCGCGAAAGCTAAGCTAGCACGAACTCTATATCGCCAATATTTTACCTATTGATTTAGCGCACAAGGGTTAAACTGCTTTGTGAGAAACTTTCATGAGGTTTGTGAGTTTTAATTGGGTAGTAGCTACTGACTAGCAAATTCTGTTTGGTACTGCTGGAAACAGCGCAGCTGATCAGAAACAACGACGGTGCGAAGGCAAACTTTGTGTATGATGGATACCACCTTCTCTGCCGGAACAATCAACCGAGTATTACTATCCTGGTGTAGTCACTAAACAATGGGTTCAATGCGCTTCATATGAAAAGTTGTATTCATGTCGTAATTTGTTTTCATCTAAAGTCAACGTGGCTCCATTACGACAAAGTTTGACACTTTCGTGATCCCTGACGGCTTTCAACACCATGAAATTTTTGTATTCATGTGTGGACAGCATGATCTAGCAGAACCATGATATCATTCCATTAACCTTGACTGTAATTTATAATGAACCTCTTTACAACCCCCTTCAATTTGAAAATAGAAAACCATCTACGTTCATTGGTGACATGTGCTTTGTGGGATTAATGGTTGCAAAATCAATCGTTTCCGCCTTTGCTTTGCGAAAATCTCCAGGTGTAGCAAACTGGAATAAAGTTATCAACCAAGATTCGAGGACACAAAAGTACGTACGAGATGCATTATGCCACTTCACTGCATTCAACAAACTGGGAAGTAGACCACATCTTTAATTGGAAAAGTTGAGCTTCTCATCCAAGGAATATCTCTAAAGGATAGAGCTTTTCGGTAATCTTGATTTTCAAAAACGAAATCCATCAACTTGCACATCGATATCAATCCAATATACCAACCGATACAACGGAGGGAGCTCTAAAGGTTAAAAATCCGCTTTCCGAAAGAATTCAATTCGACACATTAGCAGTGAAATGGACGGTCTATATAAACGCAGACTGAACACCCACACTCATTGACCCCTACCACTAGATTCATATTTATTCGTCTTGCATTTACAAGCTCTACCTTGTGATATCATTACATTAGGAACACCAAAGATACATCCTCCCTTTACCCTTATTGTTTATTCCGGGCAGTGCTTCACATGTATCCACGCGCAAAACGTTGCGTAAATGAACTGCCCTATCGAGTGAAACAAAATAAGGTTACTGCCGGTTGGAATTACAATACTTAGTTACTTAGCCATGAGAATAAACCATTTTACTTAATTTCTCAATAAAGAACTGCTTAGGCTACGTAGTTATAAATAACTAAAGACGGATATATCTAGGCTGACTCGTGGCCTCACCCTTAAGTGTTCAGATCAATCTTTACATTAATCCGATGCGCTTGCATGGAAGTGGGCAAAACACGAGTACATGATGCTAGTTGGCAGTTACAAATGGATTGGCATTGTTTGGTGCACAGCTGGTGGGGTCGTAGGCGCACAAGTTGAAATTCTTCTGGTTCCTTCGGGCGATATTGAGCTCCTTGTCCTTTTGTTGTGAAAGTTGCACCGAGCTGTGGTTGTGCCGTTTCTCTTTGGAACAGGGTCCACTTTATCACAACTTCAGTTTAAATTCATTGGACATTTTTGGCCTGCTCAGTCGCTACAATTATTGGTGCACACATGGAAGAAATGGCTGGCCACTAGTGGCAAGGCAAACGGTGTGAATTCAAGATGGCGAA
This sequence comes from Dicrocoelium dendriticum, assembly GCA_944474145.2. Classification (NCBI taxonomy): domain Eukaryota; kingdom Metazoa; phylum Platyhelminthes; class Trematoda; order Plagiorchiida; family Dicrocoeliidae; genus Dicrocoelium; species Dicrocoelium dendriticum. Next base: position 739 of record CALYDF020007615.1, on the reverse strand, counting down.
GCTATCCGATTGGTTGCACTGACGTGATTAGAATTGCGTAGAGATGTGTATTTTCTAGTCAGCTTAACCTGAAAATGTGTGTTTGAATGCGCCGATTTGACGATTACTATTGGTAACCGTTGGCACAAAATGAACGATGTCAATAAATGAGAAGGACGATGAGTTACTATCTGGTAGGTAAGGATCACACAATATCATTATTCCTTCTTCGGAAACGAAAGCAATACACTGGTATATCTCTGGCAGCTGGGTGTAGCTTATTGACAGTCTAAATGATTGCTGCACTGGTGGGATCCACTTCGCATGGAGAATGTGCTGATCGACATTCTGGAAAGCACTGTGGTCGCATCATGATACATAAAAGAGTTGTAGGAGTTAGCAGGTTACATAGAAATGTTAAGTAATGGAAGTAATACACCAGCTGTCTGGACACGGATAGATGTATCGGTTCACGACGAAGTGAAGTAGCTTTCACGGGGCTTCGCTTCTGCTCTCTACTACTCAGTGAACTCAAGGATTAATTGCACTAACAGTTAGAAAAATAACCGTCGCCGTGAGCGGATTACATCCGACTATCTGTAAACGTAAGCGTATTTGAGGCTGTACGGGAGGTAAGTAAATGGATAGACGACCGGTCCAAGAAGGAACACTTACGGGATTCATCCTATCGTTCCAGTCCCACTTGAACCTGAACCTAATTTGGTTTCTAATGAAATAGACATACAATGTGGGAGAAGTA
>CALYDF020007614.1:0-12413 GCA_944474145.2 Dicrocoelium dendriticum | reverse complement strand
GCTCCATAAATACTAATTGTCCATTGTAGTTAGACTTACGAACTTCCTCACGGTTGCTCCCCGCATTTGTTTGTGTGTGTGGGGGGGGGACATCAGCGCACGTCATGTGATGAGTTACGGAGCCGAATGGACGGCAGTAGATCGGCATCTGTTCTGTCAGCAGAAGTGAGTGGCACCCAGAGAAGTCGAGATTCCCTGTAATACGTTGAATTTGGGTGACGTGTTGTAGACCCAACCGAAATGTCAATCGCACCACCAGTGGAAATCCAGTGGTTAGGGTCGTACATCGACCTCCCTTTTCGGTACTACACTGTAATTCCGGAACATCTGTGCACACGACGGTTAAGGCGTTGTTGATAGACGTGAAAAATCCGCCGACAGACGTGCATTCTGTGATGAGGGATCAACTGCGCTATCACACTCCATCCGTAAACTCATCGGTGACCAAGGTCCACGCCACTTCATATGGGGTTTGCGAGATAGGGCAAACATCAAGAACCGCTCATACAAATATCCCAGGGTATGGGTCAGTCCTGAATGACCCGAAGATGCAAATAAAAAGTGCCCCGGGAGTAAGGATAAGGCGTTGTAGGCCAGATGCGAACATGTGCACATGCACTGACATGACCAACTGAGGCACCAGGAGCTACTCACAAACCTAACGTCATTCACCGTGACTTTTCAGGCAGAAGCATTGACGCAGTCCGTGTCGTAATTAGTTATTCTCTCGTTCCATATACATCCCAATTAGTCCCCCGAAGCAATTGATAGGTCAGTCACCATTAAGCGTCGGTCCATAGAGGTGTTCAAATTTAGCCTGAAGTGACTGCCAACGGTATGGGTGAATGGCTCAATGAGTGCGCGAAATCCACGTAACCGCGTAATTCGTTTGAACCCAGTTGTAACGAGAGTACCAGGTATCATGACAAACCCTACGTTCCTGCAGCGCGTAACCAAAGGACTTATGGTATCCGCAGGCAAACTTACAACAGGTGTCAGTTTAACTCATGCAGCACCAAGGTTAACGCGAACTTTTGGAAGTAGAACACCACTACTCGCTAAGATACAGTTGCGCAAGTGCATGCTCAGGAAGTACTGTTGGCATAGTGCCACAACGTATGGAAAATACAATAAACAAACGAAGGGAGAGGAAAAACATTGGTATTCATGGGAATAGAGAGCCACAACAAGTCCGCCAGTGCGCACGATTGCTTGCCATATCCGAGAGTGTTTCCAGCCATGTGTGTTCCGGATCCTTCACATTCCAGCCAGGGAGTCGAGAGCGCCTGAAGGCCGCTAACTTTGATGTTAGCTGCTTCAGGAAGGTTCGACCACATAGTAGTTGCATTGCTTTGAAGCTCCGGATGAACAGTCCAGCAACACAACGATCAAGTGACTGAAACAGGGTATCAGAGGATCCGGATTTGGAAACGCTTCTCTCACATAAGGTAACACGATTGAGATACACATTGAGAAGTCCAGTGCCTCACATCAATAAACAGCCTTACTCCATACATGCGCTGTAAACAGGTAGTCTAATGAAGAGGATACCGTGGACAGGTCACGAGCGCCGGTGGCGATCCATATCCTGTGACATTTTCAGTCAAGCGCAGAGGTCTTGTGGGTCCAAGGTAAAAGGAGAAACGGGCCAGGTGCGCCAGACCAACAGCCGCCCCATTCGAGCCACATGCCAGCATAGATACGACAAACAAAACGGTGCTCAGTTCAGTAAGTAGTGAGCGAATACACGATTAAATCAGATGGCTGCCACATAACAGATACCGCTCAAACTAGCGAAATGTTTAACCAATATTTCTGTGACTCCTTCAACGTGGATACTGAACCCATATGCCTGGTCTTGCCACCAGTCACAGTCGATCAGCGCAACTGTATCAGATTTAAGCTCCACGATATACGAAAGCTTATCAAGTTCACAAAAGTATCACATTTCGGGTGTCCAGATAATGTACCTCCGCAGTTGGGAAATTCGGTGGGGGTGACATTCCCCTGCTATTGTTGAGTATATACAGTCTACCCATGAGCTCTGGCACCGTGACAACTCAGTGGAAAGAAGCCACAGTTGTTCCGCGACATAAATTAGCCCCCTGTTCGAGACTAAGAATTATTGCCCAATAAGCCACACATCTATTCTATTGAAAATCATGGAGAGAGATGTCAAAGCTAGAACAGTCGAGTACTCGCTGTCAAGAAAGCTAACAAACAACTAACAGCACAGCTTCACGAATACTACGAGCTAAACAACGTGCCACCAGTAAAGTCCAAACCAAGTAATTGTCTCATATGACCTTGATATGTGAGCAGCTCCAAGCAACCTCGGCATGTACAAAGTATTTGATCAGGTGACTCATGGAAAAGTAATATCTAAAATGATGTCCACGGGATCGAAGAACGCTTGCTTTTCTGGTTCAGATCATACCTGAGAAATAGAACGCAGGTGGTACAAAGTAAGGAATGCAAGTCTGAGCCTACATCTGTCACCAGTGGTGTGATACAAGAAAGTGTCCTTGGGACGCTACTGTTCTTGATATATGTTAACAATATCTTCTGCACATCATATCTCTTTGCCAATGACATCAAAACTGTATACACTTTCCGTCCGGGTGCCCATGATGATGTTGTTAATATGATCCAAATCGATCTCCATAAGCTTGAAACTTGGGGAGCACTGGGCCCCTGTTTGACAAAGAAACAAACTAAAGGCGTATGAACTGAGCAATTAGTCACCGGCTCCCAATGGGCGTGATTCCCTGAATTCGCTCCGCTGCCTTGCGGGTAGGCTATTCAGCTAAAGGCTCGGGGTGGTGTCCCCTAAGTCAACACTCTACTTCGGCTTGGGCAACCGGGTAGTATCTCGCTCTCTGAGGAAACTATGGACATTGTTGTGTTGTCTTTTATTTTACTGTTCCTGTACCTTCGTTTGAATCCCATGGTTTCTGATGGTATTATGTCTGTTATCAGACTTTTGCATATATATATATATTGGTGCTCAAAGTGGGAAATGTATTCCATTACAGACAAATGTTATACTATGTTCTTCAAACGCAATTTAACTCATAGCGGCCTGACTCTTGACGCGGAACCAATTCATCTCTGTCATACGACACGGGACCTGAGACTGCGATATTCATGCTCACAACTTTCAGGAACAAGTAGGTTATGTTACTGCGAGGGCAAGACAGAGCATTGGAATGATATGTATGGCTTCTCCATACAAGAGTGTTGCTTATTTCTCACCTACGATCTCACGGTAGAATAGTGGTTAATGATGTACAGTAGCTCAAAAAGCGCACCTACACTGTATCGGAACAAAACGCTTTTAGGTGTTTCTTTAAAACTGGCATATTCTAAACGGTGTGATAAATTCAAGTCTGATCTGCTCTGGCTAAGACGCAGGAAACACAACCTAGTCATATTTTGCAACATCCTACACAAAAATACACTTTCTAAACACAACGTGCCATTAATGCAACCAGCCGTTCACGGCGCAAGAAATAAAGAGAATTCATTGGCAGAATGTAAGTCAAGAATCTGAAGATTTGCGAACATTTTGCTTAACAGGTAAGCCAAAATCTGGAACAAGCTACCAGCCGGAGTACATGCCTGCACTCTGGGCACGAATTTTGCAAAAACATCACAAAACATCCACAAATTATTAACTGCACAAAACGTGATCAAACTATTCGGTTGTTCTATAACAACAAGCCAAGCATACGAACAGGTTTCATATGACCTGGTACTTGATTTGCCACCACAATATCTTATGTGAGATAGCTGCTTTATAGTAACGTGTGTGAGAGAGTGGTTCAAGGGCAGCCAACATCAATTCATTTCAGTCAAAAATTTCATGTGTCATTGCCGTCCTTCAAAACGTCGTTATCTTATCTGATTTTTTGTTGTCCTGATCCATTTGTGATCAATGCACTAGAATAGCATGCACTTATCCGATCACGCTGATCCAGGTGTGCCTCGCATTACGAGGAATAAAAGTTTATTTATTTAATGCAACTTAGTTGGTATTAGTTAATGAATTAGTGAACTAGTCTGATAATCGCCACCTAGTACCCGTCTGAGCATAGTACCGTGGTGGGAATACTGCGGTCAACCGACGCAGTTAATGCCTGGTAAGTAACGTTAGTCAGAGACAGGAAGGCGTCTGAAAGCCACAGATTGAAGGAACAAGGTTTCACTTCCGTGGTCTAGTTAAGCTCAGTCGATTCTCGCAGCAGAGTGCACGGGGCCAGTTTCGCTGATCCGTCACAACACATAATATTAGTAATAATAATAGTGGTAAATTAAGAGGAATGAACAAAAGAGCAAAATCGACAGAAATGAGGCTACGAATGAAACAGCGCCACTGACTTCGTGACTGGACTCATCCTACAGGATGCTTACCCTCAGATGTGTCAAGAAACATACGCTTTATTTATCCGAATAGGTGAATTTTCAACATTTTCCATTATCATCAGCAGATGAACTAAATTGGAGTCATCAGAAATGCAAAACGTTATAAATGGATAAACAAAAATGAAAACAGTGCACTGTCGTCACTCGAGTAAACGGTCCCGTAGACCAGAGCAACAATCGCATAACGACGAACAGAAATCCTCGGGGTATGCATCCAATAAACAGAGCATAGTTTTACTAAAACTTTTCTTCATAGCTGGCTTCAGTTGACCTAAATTTTCGTGTCCAAAAGTAAGAAATCATGAAGCGTGCGCAGTATCACAGCCTTAATATTTAAAATGTGGACAGAGTGGGACGGTCTTAGTGACCTTGGAAATAGTTTGAACAAAGCCGATGCCAAGTTATTTTTGCGAAAGTGATAACTCTGCAGCAGATAACTTAAAAAAGGATTTTCGGTGAAAATGGTGACGGTCGATTTAAAGTCTCCCCCATAGCGTAGTTGGCCCCGACTCATTCTCTTGGCCATAGTATAGACTGAACAGCTCGGTGTGTAGTAAGAGTAAGGAATGCACTTCGAGGCAGCCAGGTTGCAGATGACCGCAGAACATGCCTAACCATGGAAGGCGATTAGAGTTCAATAGATTCTTCAATAAGACACCAGAAGTTTGTTGACAAACTACAAAACGCGGGTCCCAATGATACTTATCTCGTGATCTCACCAGATACGAGCAAAATTTCGCACGTGTCGATAGTCGGACACAGCCAGTCCTATTGTATCTGCAATGCAGTGGTCGTGTCGACAGTGGCATGATAAATCTTTCTATCGACCGAGATGCCCGCATTCATTCGGATCCACCAGTGGTTCACATTTAAAAAATACATATGATCCTTACCAATTTGTGTAGACTTCCTCAGGACACTACCAATAGGTGACAACTCGAGTGCTAGGCAGTGTTTCTTTCTCCTTGGTTTTCAGTGCAATAGGTCTAAGTTACTCGTTTTTTGTCTCTTCTCAGCTCGCGTGCAGCTCTAGCGTCTGGGTCACACTAGCCCACAGCGTTCCGAATTCGAGTGGCTACTCTGCGCGTGTGGGGTACTATCTTTGAAAAAAGTTAGTCCGTTCCGACTGAGTCGAAACAACTAGGACGCGTTATAGTGTTTTCTTAACATTCAGTTCAGCTGTAGTCCTCGAATAGGAGGGCAGTTAATCGAGTTAATCATGCGTGTGGACACCTGGTTTCTGTGGTGTGTGTAATGTGTACATAAGGCTACTTCTTATAATAATCAAATGTCTTGCCAACATGCATGTGGGCACCACGTTTGGCAATAGCCGATGTGCGTTCTTAGTTTCGTTGCAGACTCTTCCATACCGATTTCGTGAACTATTTGGCATTTTCATCCTTGTTTCTCTGTTCGGTTCTTCATTTTACCTATTGTCACTCTTTGGCATCACTTTCCTGTAATTAATACATGTCCACCGATCATTGTCATCTTCCATGTTCCACCAGTTTTCTTTCTTTGTTGGCTTTTGTTAGGAAATTTTCTTTAGTCATTTTAGTTATCCACGGTATTTTCAAAACCATTCTGACACCAACTTTAGATTGCCTCTAACAGTGTCTCTACATTTTTGGAGAAATAAATGGTTTATTCCCGTCCGTGTGAGGCAAGAGTATGATCATCGTAATAAAAACACGGATGGACGGTAACCGCACAAACATGTTACAAGTTAAGCAGTGAAATACTGGATTTATATAGGTGCGTGTGTAGGTAGCCACGTTGGGTGGATTGGTTAACGTGACTTTGGTTTTGTGATTTCGGGAGATGGGCTCGCCAATGTAAGAATTCATCAAACGAAGTGCTATGGGGACCCAACGTCCCCAAATGATAACAAGCTTAAACCACGGAAGGCAATGAGATTCGATTCAGACAAGTGCACATGTTTCGATCAACCTTCCAACTTGTGAGACATTCACGTTTCGATTGGCCATTGTACCTCAGGAAACATTCCTGTTTCGGTCCAACCTCCGCAATCATAAAACATTCAGCCTTAACTTACCTAAAAAATATTCAGTTTTCCAGTCCAGCCTCCGCATTTACCCACCTTCACTTTTCAACATGTTCCGTTGGCATATTTGCATAGTACGAATTCAGTTGCTCTCAGGGTTTGCTTACGCAAATCATTGGCGCCATCGAGGTGTAAAAGAAAAGTTGGATTGCGCTGTAATCGCCTTGAGCCTGGCCGGTAAAAGTGTCTACGCGAAAGGTGTGTCATTTTATCTTGTTTTCTCCGGTTTGGGTAGCTGCGTGTAAAATTGCGTTCGGTCGAGGAGCCCGTTCAACTCGTGCGTGGTAACCGTGCTGCGCCTGTCTCATGGGTCACATAACTTCGAATTTTGTTGGTTACTTTGTCGTGCGTGAATACAGTTCCAAGTCACATTCGTTCGTCCGACTAGGAGAGTTGATACCAGATTGTCAGAGAGTGGCGTAACCAAGAGGCAGTTATAACAGGAAGCCTTTGCAGTGGATGACGTTCGTTAAGTGTGTAAGATCCCCCGGAAAGACAAGAAGTAGTGACTTTATTAAGTGGCAAGTCACATCTGCCTTCAGTATCAACAAATCTGTCGGGCTTGACGAACATGAAGCCTCAAGGAGTAGATCAAACCATTCCACTCAGCAACTCAATCGTATCCAGGCGAATAGATGAGATGTCTCACGATATGGTTACTTTAATACAGTCCAGAAAATGTTCGATACACGTAGAAAAATCTACTTTACCTGTAACAACGCTCTTCTCGTGGCATGGTAATGAATTAGTGAAAGAGACGCTGTTTGCCAGAAGAGTTAAAACGTATACAATGGGACAATCTATATCCCAGGTAGTCAATGGCTATTGGACTGCACTTCAGCAAAATGCAGTACATAGCAGCAGGTAACACATATGGTGTTGCGTCAATGATAGGATTCATTGCCCATTTAAGAAAGATTCTCTCTTCTGTTCATATAATTCAATCATTCGTCGAGAGCACATAGTGTCTAATAACTTGGGATGGCGCTTAATCGATCCACTCTCAACTTTTATCACAGTAGTCAACAATATCAAATCGAACGCTCTTCATGATCTTTTCCAGCAGTTATGTAAGGAGAACAGTGAAGATTTCCAGATTCCTCTGCTGTGTACAGGGGTTAGATGGTGTTCCGAGGGCAACTGTCTTCGCTGTTTTGTTGCATTCTGGGACACCAACATCACATCCCTTTCTCGAACCGATTATGAAAGAAAACTGTAAACAGCTAAGCCAGACGGGTTTTATCTGGCTGATGCTTTTGAAAAATTAAACTTATTAAATAAAACCCTTTAGGCAAGTTGAGCAATCACATCCAACGCATAAAAACCATTATCGCCTTCTTAAAAAGCTGGAAGTGTATGCTCAAAACATCGGACGTCGGGAATTTTCACAGTAAGCATTTCTCGGTAGTTACTAGCAGCTAAAAAATGAAAACTTAATTGTTTATGTCAGTCATCTACAACAACTGAATAAAGAAAGACGGGTTTCATGACCGGATTGATATTGAAATCCTGATTTGGGTTTTAGGTCCTACAAAATGACACAGTAGCAAGATGCAAATTCACGCAATATAAGAGATTTTTGGATAAAGACTAATTCTCCTAACAGATATCCTAGACTGTGAGGAATAGCTGAAATATGTTTCCTTGATCTACATCCACATACTTGTTTGAATGTGCACTTAACAGTGGTTTCTCTAACAAAACGTAAACAGACTGGACATCATAGCAAGAGGAGAAGTTCGACTCTCGCTTTCAACTCGGGAGCTGCACATAAGAAAGCTTGCTCAAAGACATCAGGTTCAAGGCTCGCATTATTATCTCGACAAACATATTGTTGAGAAGTTACTACACCACCTAATTCATGACATACCTTACAGTTAAAAGTCAGCAATAATGAAATACAACTTTAAATATTAATGAGGACTTTTGTGTAATTACAGATAAGTGGGTTGTTGTGGCTGTGAAAATCCAAAAATGAGGTTTGTAAGAGAAATAAAAAAGATAATCGCATTAAATGTTAGCCATCACAACGAGAGACTAATATGATAACTGGAAATTACAGATTTACGTCTGGCGTTGCAGATTGCTGAAATTGTGGTGATCATGAGTGGGGAGCCATGCGAAACGGAAAGGTCCAAAAGGATGTCAGGGTTGAATAAAGATAGAGAATGCATGCTCTAGAGTCAAGCACAGCTACAAGCGGGTTCAATCAACTGAGTCGAATGTATGTTCATAAGGTCCACATCACAGATCTGGTTGTAGCGATAAATAATGAATTTACGAGCGGAATACCCTACACGTTAGCACAAAAGAGTGTAAAGCACCATTTACTCGGTCGTTCACATGATTAAAAACCTTCAGGATGATAATAGTGGGGAAGAAAATTAATTCGAAACGACCGTCATGGTCAGCAGAAATTGTTTACGTGGCACAGATGGTGTGCCACTGCCACGGAATAAAAATCCACGCAGGCGCAAGAAAAACAGAAGGAAAAGTGGCCAGCTTCGAAGAGTACAAGACAAATACGTAGTTTCCACACGTCCAGTTAACATTGCCGATGGCGGTGAAGTTCGAGGTAACCAATAAAAATGGTCGGTGTCAATGGACCATTTCATCTTCAAGGGATAATAGATGAATCGGAGTGTACTACCCTTGAGCAGCGATCCGGTTATTTAGAAAAGATTGGTGTGAAAGATCAAACGCATATGGGTGAAGAGCACAACTGTACGGCAGCTGGACTGAAACGGCTCCCACACACAGTTCCCTTACCCGGATGGTCAATAAGAAAAATCAGTACTTTAGCACAAAAGAATAGCCAAAGGATGATACCGACTGTATGCACAGGAAGAGTGCACTGGGGAATATCAGAGGAACGCCACAGTAGACACCTAGGTGCAATCTGCCACCGTTGACTCTTCGACGCTTCTCACAACCTTGTGCTCAACTGACACCTAAAATCTTGCTAAACGTGCAATGAAAAAGTAAGATGCCTCAGTAATGGGTGAAGTAGGTTAATGTACACAAACAACATCATCACCAGCGGATTCCGTCCAATTATGCATATTATGAAAAACAAGTTAAAAAGCATGCACAATATACCGCAGCTCATACTCTCGTCTGTCAAGGCTGAAGAGCATAAAAGTTCACATCCGCCGAGACTTGGAACCCGAAGACAGGGATCGTTTTAAGGCTGCGGTCATTGAGCTCAAACGCCGTACTGAAGAAGGTGAGACTGACTTAGAAATTGTAAATTTTAGGGTGATCAAGAAAGGTGTACGAACCCGTATTAACCGGTTGCTCAACCTCCAGGCACGTCCAGCGGTACCTCCCAGGACCTCCGTGTGGCATTCGTCCACGTGCGCAGCCTAATGAACAAACGTGAGGAACTGTGTCACTTCGCTGTTTCGGAGCGACCGGGCGTTTTAGGACTCGCAGAGATTTGGATGAACTCCAACATCATAGCCCACGAAGTCGCGTTGTCAGGATAGTCATGTTTCCGATGCGACAGAGAATCAAAGGCTCACGGTGGTGTTCTGTTGTACATAAAATCCTTACTATCTAGCAAAGTTACCAGCACTTATCGGATCGAGGATAACTTATGCGAACAATTGTGGTGCACAATCCGCATCAGACGCGCAGAACTAATAGTGAGTGGCTAGCTACCGTAGCCCATTAAACCGTCGTTGTGTTTGGCTACTACATATAGCGAGGCACATGAGCCGCCCTCATTTCTTACTGATGGGGGATCTAAATTTACCTAAAATATTCTGGCCAGACGTCCGACTTCTTCTCGGTCAAGACGAGGTTGAGGCTCAATTCGCCAAAATCACTAATGAAATCGGGGCAACGCAACATGTCATCCAACCGACAAGCATAACTCTGCACACGGCATCTTGTTTGAACTTAATGTTTACGAGCTGCGAGCAGAAGCTGAAAGAGATCAGAGTCCTGGAACCTCTGGCGAACAGTGACCACTGATCCATTGTGGCAAGCATAGAACTGCCGTTACTGTATTACAACCAACGGAAGCCGACATTCAACTATCGGAAAATGAACTTTCACGAGTTCGTCCAAGCCGCAAATCAGGCTGATAGGACAACACCACAGGATGCGTCGCTTGAAGCCTGTTGGTCAATAATGAAGGGGAAGCTTAACTCGCTGTGTACTCGGTTCGTTCCCCTGAAGTATTCCAAAGTCGGACCTGTCAAAACGCATTGGCTTGATAAGGAATATAAGCGGTTTGCGCGAGGGCATCGCAAACTTTAAGATAGATACCACAGCTAGGGTTGTGGTGAAGATTACACGGTGTACAAGAAACAGCGGAACTTATGTAACGCCGCCAAGATCAAGACACGCCGGCAGTTCGAAGAGGAGCTAGCATCTCCGGCCACAACCACACCCAAGAGAATATTTACCTACTTGAAACGTCAAGTGAAACCTGCAGGCGATTTACTGGTCTTAGAGAGCTTGGACGGACAAACGCTCATTTCAAGCGCGGAGCGCGCGGACGCCTTGGCTACCCACTTCTTCACCGTATTTTCCAGTAAACCCGCGGCTGTTGAAGTACCGGCACAGGTTGCACCAGTCTTGCTCGACAGCCTACAAACTGATGCAGTCGAAGTGTATCAACTACTCGTCAATCTCGATGGTGCAAAGCCTCACGGACCAGACGGACTTCACCCACTAATACTTAAGTCCCTATCAATTATCATCCCATCAGCCGTGACAAACCTATTCAATAAATCACTCTCTGAAGGATCTGTCTCCAACGACTGGAAATGCTCGATAGTGAGACCGCTTCCCAAAGTTGGTGATCCGAGTAAAGTAGAGAACTATAGACCGATCTGTTTGACTTCGATATTGTCCAAAGTTCTCGAGAAGGTAGTGAAAAAGTGTCGGCTGTTGTTCTTCGAATCGATGGACGTATTGACGTCAACGCAATGCGACTTCACGAAAGGGTGATAATGCATCACCAACTTGATGTACGCAAACCACCAGTGGGTACGAGCTCTCAACGAACGGAAGGATGTTGACGCGGTGTACATCGACTTTAGTAAGGCGTTAGACTGAATTACGAGATACCCCTTTTATAAAGTGAGGACCTACGGAATCGGTGGCCCGCTACTTCAGTGGTCACACGAGTTTATTGTGGGACGAAAGTTTAGAGTACAGGTCAATGACTACCTGAGAGACTGGTTCCCATCGACCAGTGGCGTGCCTCAAGGAACTGTACTTGGGCCAGTATTATGTCTTATTGATATCAAGGATCTTCCGCAGTAGCTCCAGTCACCATGTGCCCTGTTTGCGGGTGATTTAAAAATCTGGAAAATCATTGAGAACTAGGAGGACTGCGATCGCCTCCAGCATGACTTAGAGCGACTGTCAAGGTGGTCCAATGAAGTGCAATTCCTTCTTAACGCCAGCCAGTAGGAGTTCAGCAGTATCACCAGAAGTCCAGCCACTCGATCATACACCTTGGACGGCCAGTTGCTCCACCCCAACACATCTGTCAGAGACTTAGGAGTGCTCTCGCGACATGTTACGAGATCACTAGAACATACAGAAATTGTACCGTGCGGGACTTTGTATGCTCTGGGCATTACGACGCAGCTTTTCCGCATGGTCTGAAGAAATCGTCCCTCGCCTACTCACCTCCCTCATTAGACCAATTCTTGAATACGGTGCCCCAGCTTACCATCTGATAACCCTATGGGAAACTAAAAAGCTGGAGAAAATACAGCATATCGCAATTAGAATGATACCGAGTCTACAAAAGCTTCCGTATGAAAAACGTTGTGAAAGGCTCGGACTCTACAGACTATCCTATCGCCGAGTAAGAATTGACCTTATTATGACCCATCGAGTACCATACTTGAATCACTTCTCATACTGAGGCCAAGATTTCATCTGCGGGAACCCTGTA
>CALYDF020007613.1:0-12373 GCA_944474145.2 Dicrocoelium dendriticum | reverse complement strand
TTGTCCATAGTGCTCCTCTATGTTAACTAACTCATATATCCTTGTTTTAATAATGATGTGCCTCAAAGGTTCCCGCTTAATAACAAATACAGTGAACTCTCTGAATCAGACCGTCAAAAATTAGCTGTTTTAAAATCCACAGTAGTTTTTGAATAATGGTCATTTTTATCCTATCTACAACTTGATGGCGTTACCGAGTCTTAGGGGATTTGTTGCGCTTTCTGAGAGATTCGTTGCAATTATACACAGTTAGACAATCACTACACATCCAGGAAAGCTCTAGGCGACCAACAAATCCTATAGGGAAATGCCAGTGGCGCGCGCCTACCGAATCCTGCCAATTTCAAACTCACTACCTTCCCCATACGAGCCAGCGACTGATGCCACTGAGACGTCGGTGACGGCATCAAAATGCCCGTGACGAATAAATAGCGCCAAAATAGTTTAGCTCAATCTGAAATGCCATGCAGGTTATGCAGGTGCACTGGAGAGAGCTGGGTATCATGGCTACGAACACTTTTGCATTCTGCAACCAGGCGAGTTGACATGCAAGCTACCAACTCGATCAACCCATATTAGTTTTTGGGTATTGGAGTAGATGCGTCATATCTAACGTCAGAGAGATTGCAATCACCCATTCAGAAAAGGATACGTCGGTAGCCGAATCCGTTTAATGCGTGATGTTTGCGATACTGACGTTTCCCAATAGAATGAAACAGCTGTCCAGCTATTTGTTAAATGTTTGTTGACTGTCTTCCTGAGAGTAACCATGTCGAATCTTCTCTAATACACAGCAGTTACCCTACAACTCACTAATGATCTTGAGGTGTAGATAGGCCAAATAATGTCCAGGTTGCATTAGTTACGGGCTCGAATAATTGCAGCTTGCCTTCACAAAGTTCCACCCACGCATCGTTGGAGACATCTTTCACATTTAAAATGGGTTATTACAACGTTTTTTCCTATCATCATTGAGATTGAGCTGATAACTACGACATCTACCAATCGTATGTTTCCAAATTAAGACAGGATCATTACTTTAGAAAGGTATTTTTAATCTAGGCTATTCGCTGTACAACACCACTCTACAATTAATTTAAATGATATCTAAACGCAAACATTTACTGTATGTTATGTCTTAGAGCATAAACCAAAGCAAAAGCTAACCCCCTTTAGAAGCCAGATGTGTGCCCAAACAGAAGCTGTTATTTTACATCTCTAATTTCACTCCAACTCCCAGTGACCTCTGTTGCGGAAAATGCCACTAACATGTCACTGATCGATTCTGAACCAACCCGTTAAGTATGACAATCAGATAGGAGAGCTTTATTTTTGTAGTATTCAAACATACATCGGTTGTTTTAAGGACTGATTTACGGATATTTTTCGCGACTGGCACAGGATATTCACCAGGCTGGGTGAACCAGTAGTGAATTGGCTAAGCGTTTAGGTAGTAACCTACAGTTTCAGTAGTTAAATTTGGCCTAATTTTATATGGGGTGCATATTCATGCTGGGAGTAAAATAAGCAGCAAACGTTCTCAAATTGATCCCTGTAACAGGTCATTTACACGCTGGACAATTGCTTTTCATTGCTGTTGAAGGTAGCTAATTTACATTGACGCTTCTTCAGATCTTAATTGAGACATTTCGCCGATGTTCTTATAATGGCTGTGTTAAGACAGTAGTTGATATTACCACCGTGTCGAAACTATGTATACATTTCTCGTCGTTGGTAATATCTCCCCACAGAGTGTGTAATTTCTAGCGTGTTTCATTTACTCTTCTCCTGTTTACATCTACGTTATCTCAGTTATTTGCGTGACTCGAATCTACCGCCGGCACCGAAACAACCGAACGTTTAAAAAAATCTCGCTTTTCGGTGAACTCAAAACGTGACTCCTGTGTTTTGCTACACATTTGCGCAATCCTCGTGCTGTTCGGTCTAAGAATAGGTGCACTCAATGTTTGCAACGAATTTTATAAAGGCTATTGGATTTCATAAATCTCGAAATCGGAGCTTTCAAAGGCACCAAGGCGGAATGGAGCTTTTGATATCTACGAGAAACCCATACATCGTCTCCATTTTAGCACGCTCCTGACTGCTGTAGTTCCATATTATAAGTAGTTTTAACCGTTCCAGTCTACTCCGTCCTACATCGTACATATGAATTCGCATACCTATGCAGCTGTACCATCACCAACAACGCAGTATATCTAATATAGATAAGTCTGAGTATTGCCTTCCTCCGGACAAACCACAAATCCGCATACTTTGTGCGCAGAGTCTAAACCCTGTAAATCAGATGATGTAGTCTCAGCGTACATGTGTTTCGGATGACCTGAGCAATAACGCAGAGTTTATCTGTAGCTGTTAGTTTGAGACATATGGTTTTGTTAATCTATATGCGCTTCTGCGAAATTGGCAGTCAAGTAATTTCCATTTGTCATTGCAATATTAAAATTGCATGGTAAAATTTATGAAATCTTTATTTGAGTAAAAGATTTTATCGTCCGTTCTTGTCCTGCATAAATAGACAAGCTTATCATTTCATTTGTGCCACCACATCCTTGGCGAACTGCTGGATTTTGTCAACAAATTGCTATCAGTACCTTCTACCTGCAGGTCTCCAATAAAAGTCATATGGCATAGCAATAACACAGCCATGTTACTGGGCCTACAGCCTGACCAGCACATGAAATATGACTTATAAGTTATACTTGCATACCTTAATTGGTTGGTCCTCTTTGGACCTCATTGTATCGAATAGTTTGCACGGGTAATGAGAACGAGTTATTTCCACTAGGTCCGGCGTGTTGATTTTAAACTTCATACTCTTTGCTCTCAGACAAAGCACAGCGCGCAAATTAAATCTATCCAAGCTAATACATGCGACCAGGACCGGAAACACAAAATTAAAGTTATCTAGCCGTTGAAGGAACAGCACTTAATCGCACTCAAAGCGATCAGACCAAAAGATAATACAGTGGTGTCTATCCAGAACAACAGGGCAGCAGCTAATCTGAGAAAGCTAACTGTTTTGACAATATGATAATTATCCTCAGCGACAACAAGAAAATTTCGTAAAATTCTGTGGGCTAATGACAAAGCAGTGGCAACCGAAAAGTCAGTTATTGAGCTTATGATATGTTAGCAGAAACAAACTTTGGTCTGTCAAACTGCATTCGAATATATTTGACCTATAGGATTGCTGATTCCTAGCATTTACGTATAATGAAACTAGATGATAAGGGCTTCCACATAGTCGTAATGGGTATGTGCTACTCATCATACTACGCAACAGCCAAGTGGCTAGTCAACTTTCCAGGATTAGCAAGAATAAACTATTACGCGTATACTCACTGTGACACGTATCTTAATCCTTAGACTCTATAGAGCATCTTGAGCTAATTGTAAGGAAGATATTTTGTAGGTCTTTTCGTGATTCACCAATGCTGCTTTAGAAATTGCAGCCGTGAATCTATGTGCATTCGTTTTCGGAGATCAGCACTTGGGAAGAAAGTAACCCAAAAATAAGAATACACAGGAAGGTTACTTGTTTGGTTATTTTGTTACACGTTTATCTGCTATTGATGCTATCTGGTTATGGAAAATACAGTTTCGCTTACAATTTCCGCTACAAATTACTTGCTGTCAAACGCTTCCAACAAAACTCAAATAATATCAGTTTAGGCCTAGCGTAGTTGCACAATAGTATTGGAAGACCAACTCAACAGCCACTGGTAACAGGTTTCGAAAGCGGCAAATATCAGTGTTGCTTTAATTTTTAAACCTATTGACAAACATTTGGTACCGAGCTGAGCTACCAACAGTTTAACGTAGGCATCTGACAGCCTGAATAAAGAGTAACACAGAACGCACATAGGCTGACGAGTTGACTTGATTTGACGCGATTAAATCTTTGCACACACACACGCACACCTATGTTAAGTTTCCGCGTTCCGCACATAACCACTGCAAGGTTACGAAATCAAATGCCTAATTACGTCAAATGAAGTTATATTCAAAACCTTGCTGCCTTGAGTTTAACTTTAATTCCCATCCACTATGAAATATATTCGCGTGTACTCATATATAATCTACTATATCGCCACACACTTGTGTACATAGGTTTAATAAGTGAGGCTCTGAGGCTGACAGAACTCGCAGTCGAATTTGATTGCTTTCCTGCTGTTGGCATGGATAAAGGTACTCCCAATTCGAGATTATGAGTGGCTATGCTATGGTAAAACAGCACGCAGTAAAGCTACACAAAAAAATATTTGATGAATGCAACTAAGTTGTTTAATGAAAACATTCGACCTACTTCTAAAGTTATCATCAGATAAGCAATCAAGGCACGCGCAACCGAAATTCTGCTCCCGGTATTCACCGATATATTTAACAAATGGCCAAGGAACGTGAATACTGAACTCACCAAATTATATAATATATAATCACCAAGCATGATTGTTGGTTGCCTAACGTTCACGCAGAGTAGAAGCCTTAAATTTAGTACGCGTTTGACACGGCTTTTAAACTGGTTTTCGTGATGCATTCACAGCATAAAAAGTGGTGCCATCAGAGTACGCAAAATATCATGCCGGAGTACTCATTATGCAAAGCGATGTGCATTTTTAGCACGCTACATTAACAAACTCACAGTGTGATAAACTCGGTTAACAACAGTCTGAAACATTTGGTTAACCAGATGGCCAAAATTCGGTTTAATCCATCTATACTGTGGGTCAACACACTATGGCCTACGGTCCGGATCGGACAGATTTTTCGTTTATCTTTTCATGTTTGATTGATGTTCTTTTATAATTAATAACTGAGTATCCATATAAATTTGTCCTCGTATACCAGTTAATTGTGTGCTGTTCAAACAATCGACTGAAATAACTGCACGTACTTTGGACTGGTAACATGCAATCTAATTTTACTAAAAGAATATATAGAAAAGGATGGTGTTGCGATGGGCTCAACTCAGCTAGAGACGCTTTCTTGTGTTAATTGGAAAACAACACTCTGAGTGGAATCACTGGCTCTTTGCCCTATTAAGGGGTACACGTGAATGATATAACTTGTGTCAGATTCAGTCACTGCTGCAGGAAGCACATTTTATCCCATTTTAACTTAAAATACGCCATTGCTGTAATGTATACCTTGACGTCCAGTACAGCAAAAGACCAGGTTGATAGAGCCTACAGATGGTGCAGAAAAGAGCTTAGTAAACGGGAAACTAATTCCTTTTTGCAATATTTATCTCAGTAAATGAGCAAAGAATCTTGATTGAGAGTTAGTCTGAAAGGGTCGAAAGTACTGTAATGAGGACAAAGGAACGAGATAATTCGCTATCCGGCGAAATTCGTCTGTAGATATTTGGAGTGCACAGAACGGAGAGAGATAAACAGTTTCGGTCGAAATAAAACTGACTTATCTATCGGTGCCATTCAAGGAGATGAACTAACGCAAGCAACGTAAGGAAGGCTATAAAACGCCACTAGCCTTATCTACTTCGCAGCAAGCACACTGATACGCCTTGCTTCAACATCAATTATGAAGCCTTAGCTCAAAGACGGACTTCCATTTTCGAGTACTTGATTTTGTGCAAAATCCTACTGTTCATGTCGAAAACATATATCAACATAATCAGAAGATACTACCAAAGTGAATCCGTGTGAAATGCTTGCCTTGGCTGATTGGTGATTGGAGCTGTATTGTGAAATTTCGTTAATTTTAACCAAAAGTCGATCTATACTAATCTCGCCAACTCATTCACATAGATTAGGTGTAGCTTCCTAACAACAGTCGAAGAGATTACACCCTGCCTTCAGAACACAGATATTTGTGCACAGAAATGATCCATATATGTGTCTACATTGCCTCATTGATTTCTCTCTGATGGCTTCTGTACAAGTCCGCAAAACGTATCATTTCAATATACTAGTTTTACTAAGCTTCGGTTGGTTGTTTCTTTGGATCATTTTATTCTGGCCACATTTTTGATAACGCCTGACGAATTCCCTTGAAAACAAGCTATTTCGCAGAAATTGTAGATTTATAATCATACGATATTTTCACATCAAATCAATTTGAAAGCATCCTGCGCAAGCATTCCAGGTCTCGTGGCTGACTGAGAAAGCCGTAGACGGCTAGCACTTTGTCAGATGGTTATGTTGATCTGCACCAAGTGTAAAGTGTAGTAAACCAAGTATCAGCGGTCATGTAACCACATTTTTCACGTGTGCGACACCGAATAGCCGCAATAAGACGTAGTATTGTAGACGCTAGTCC
Organism: Dicrocoelium dendriticum; assembly: GCA_944474145.2. NCBI lineage: Eukaryota > Metazoa > Platyhelminthes > Trematoda > Plagiorchiida > Dicrocoeliidae > Dicrocoelium > Dicrocoelium dendriticum. The sequence continues at coordinate 6,073 of CALYDF020007613.1, read as the reverse complement.
ACACATAGGGTTGTTGGCCAGAGCTAAGGGAAATTGCCATTTTACAATGATCTGAATCCGTTGGATTTCTTGATGCTTGAGTGGATTGTGACAATCTGAATATGGACCGCGAAGCATATTTAAGAAAACCAATACGCTCCAATTACTGAGTTGCATTTAGGGCCCTTTGAGAAAAATTGTCGCGTCCGCAATACACACACAATAGGTGCCTCGGAAAGGCAGCATTGTTTGCAGTAGTAGTGTACGATTTGTTAGCAAGTATCATGCTAACTCTATTTGTGTTTTTAAAATTTCACTGTTTTGTAGTATCATTTTCGAGCGCAGGATGTTCACGAGATGTGTAACCTCCTCAAGGCAAAGGGAGCATGCTACAAGAGTCTCAAGTTACGACTTGTATCTGCTAACTATGGAGACTTCGAAGAGTAGATAGCTCGTGATAAACCAGACTGGCGGTAACGTTGTATTTAGGCGATTTGGGTCTGCCTCTGCGGCATTTCTGAATGCCACTAGGAGAACCGCAGTTAAAAACCACTGCTGCGTACTGTTTACTTTGTCCAACAGCATGCAAATAACTGCAACAAACTTTAGTTGTTATATTACTAAACATATTAGAGTATCAAACCGCGATGAGAATCGTGGTTTTCAAGGATAATATAAGGTAAGATATTGCTTTGTGAAACTATGGACTGGTGAAATGATGGCAGTATTTTAGGATACCATCTTCGGGGTCATAGCGAAACAAATCAAGCAAAAGCGTATTACGTATTTTTTGGGAATTACGCGCGGCAAAACTTGAGTCCACAATTCATGGTTACGGGACGAGGCTAATAATATTTACGGAGAATGTTTGAATATTATTTAGTTAATCATTCCAAAAACAATACAAAATTGCCCCGAAAGAGAAAAACCTTTTACTGTTGGCAAATTAATACGAGTGTATAATGTAAGCTGTGAATGATCAGTTTCATGAGGCCGATATTTTGCAACCCTAAAGTTTTCGAAAACCTCAATTGTGTGGAAAACATACATAGTTGGAGTGAGCATATAGCTGGAGATGTAAGATAAACCTGAAAACCGATGGGTATTTTCTAGAACTGAATGAGTCTATTAATCTTTGGCGCAGTTCAAAACCTCTCGTGTTCATTCGCGATTCCAAAACGGAACTAATACAACAGAAGTGTTGTTATCGTTCGGCATCATGCACAGGACGAAAAGTGGAATAACCTATGGCGGAAACACCCAAAATTTGATGCAGGAAGAGACGTAACTGGAGTGAGGTTCGGGTAGGACAGATCAAGTCTCGGTTGAAAGATCTGCAATTCTGGGTCTCTGTGTTCATAAACTAAATATTACTGCAACTCACATTGCCCGAAAAATATTTGGATAACTTATGTGTACTGAAATCGATAGTTTCAGTTAGCAACTGTATTTGGGAACAAGCTGTCCATCACGCCATTTCCAGTCTTGTTTTGAAATATGTGCTTTTTGACGTAGAAGGATTGTCTAGTTACACATGAGGGGGTGGTTCATTCGCGATCAAGTATTGTATCAATTTTACTACCTGCAAATCAAACTGGATGAATCCATGGCTAAAAATGTTACAGCTATTAACCTGGCTATCAACGTTAGCATTTATGGTTGATATCATCTCCCAGATAATTAAAATGAGATTACAACTGCAAGAAAAAGTGTACCCTATGTGTGATTTTTACAAAAGCATCAAGGGATTTCGCAAATAACTGTCATCGTCGGAATTACAACGGGAAGGAGGAACGTTTGCTTATTTGCGATGTTTTCAAGTGTTTAGCGTTACGATCCACGAAGCTATCTCGTTTGGATCTGGCGGATAAATTATTCATGACCTGAAGGGCCATTTGTTGCTGTTTGCAAAACGCGACAGAACTGAGAGTAGCGCTTTACTTTTCCAGTATCCGATTCATTGTAACCTACATGGATTTCCATTGGTGCAACATATAAAGTTGATTCATTTGCAGGCAATTGGTTAATTAAAAGGGAACCACAGGGATGGTAATATTGCACCATTCGTATGTTTCCCTGATGTTGAATTTCCGGAACTAAAGAAGTTTGTGTTTGGTATGGTTTCATTGTTGAAAATAACTTATAACAGCGGGTATATTCTTAAAATGAGGTGTGTGAAGTCACATTCAATAAATCAGTTTAAATTATTTCAATTAAGATACTTCTGTGCTGTGCAAACAAAAATTGTTCACCCACCATCGGCCGGAATCTGATTATTTTCTACTAAGCAACTTAGGCTGCCTCAAATATAAACTCAATAAACCATCTCAATGTTCTCCTTGGCTAGAGCTGAGAATATTACGCCCATTGAGACCTAATAATGATTATGCAGTCAGCTGTTTGACTTCATCTGCTATGCGGATTATCCTCACTGTGACTGTGAGCACCATTACACGCTACCACTGGTTAGCCTAGTTTGTCAATGCCACCGGCTGGTCGTTTCGCGCCTAAGATAACTCCAATGTAGCTTGGATCAAACACTTTAGTAAAATCAAAAAGCTGGATAACGATCCCTCAAATACAATAGGCGCAATGAATTTAAAAATATTACTTTCGTAAGGAGCAGTGCTCAATTTCATGGCTGCAGCCTGGCAAGAGTATAGATCATTACTAACTCCAGCTAGTAAGAACCACCGCGTTGTCCAGCCTAAACCTATTTCTTAACTGCTTAGGAATGACGAAGCCGCATATCAGCTGAATATTGGGGAAAGTCTCAGCGACGACCACAAACTGCTGTACAGGTATGTAAATGGCTTTTGTAAGTAAGGCAGGAAAATTCCTCCACTCCGGACGACATATGACCAACCAAGAAAAAAGTAGAATAAGTATTTACTTTGCGCATGCAACATGATCCAATGTTGCATATGGCAATGACAACAGGCGATTTTTAAGCGTTTTGTTTTATCTCCTCCTTGTCTCAAATGCATCACGCTTACCTCTGTGGACCTATTTCAGAAGCTAAATTATCTGCTCAAAAATTTTCGCTGATGAACTGGGAGCATCAACATGAAAACTAACAGCATTCGTCGTTAGGTAGACCAAAACCAGCATACTGTGATGTGGAAGCGTAAAATATTTACTATTGCCAAAGGAGGGATTAAATCTGTGCCATCAAACTAACGCGCTGCAACATCCATGTGGTGCTTAAGATACCGAAATCCATCATTGCCGGGACGCTGGTTTGTTACCTGAAAACTATTAAACCTATACTCCCGAACAACACAGATTACCTCGACTGCGATTACGCACAATGTTTTTGTGAATCACAAGAAATAATTGGACCGAGCCAGCTAACGCTAAGTAGTAACTTGCTGTCATATACTTGGACGTCTGGATTTCATTCGATCGATCATTTCATCTGATTTGTACTTCCAAATTCGAATTATAATGGATCGATGGCCATCTCTTAACCTAAGTCGCTAACAAATGCCAGCATCCACAATAAGTTGTCAGACTACAGAATTCCTTATTTGCTCCCATATTAGTCAGGTCCATGTGCCTTAGGGCCGCTTACTAAGGTAATGTTTTTCTTCGATATTTAGTATTGGCGTTGAGCAAACAATGCTCTCCATTTCCAACAGTTTGCGCAGAATTCAAGCGGACGCCCATCAGAATTTCTTTAGTGTGACTTGTATGATACAGTAGTCGTCGGATCAACATCTGCTGCTTTTCAGCTTCATTAAATGCATGGTATTATCCATATGACACCAGAGAATATATCCTATATTCTATGAACTCAAGCACGTCCGCGAAATAGGCGTGCTGGATGAGGACAATGTAGTTGTTCCGAGCAATCAACAAAGTCATAGAAAATTAATAACCAACACGTCGGCCTCTTTCGATGGGCGCTCGGACAAATAGACACCAGCAGATTCACACAGATGCTGTATGTGTATCTCCCTGCTTATGTCGAATATGTAGTTCAAGTCCGGTAACCTTGACTGAAACATCATCTTACTGCACTGGAGAAATTAACACATCGGGCTTCCAACTACCGCACTGGTTTGCGATACATTCCATACCAGCAGAGGCCAAGCTTTCAGGAGTATTCAGCGGGCAGTATTGCCGACCAAGAAGTGATGTCTAATGGTTTATTTGAGTTGGCCTTATTCTATTATTATGTGGCACTATTTACTACAAAGAAGCAGTAATAACAAACTGAGCGTTCACTCGTTGAAATTAGCAGAGTGGTACAGCCGTCGGGAGTGCCGTAAAATGTAGTTGGTTTTCATCTTGTCAACTGAATACTGAATACTGTATTATAGAGCAAGTAGAAATGGATTCTGTACAACTCTTTCGAATTATGGCGAAAAACGTTATAAAATTGTCAACCGTGAATATCATTATCGTTCTCATGTAATATTTAAAATACACGACTTACGATATTTCAGGATTCGCAAATGTGATATGTCATCGTAAGTGTGCAGTCGTTCTCTGAAGCGAATAGAGGCAAAATACAAATCTAACAACGTTTTGAACTGTTGCACAGATGTTGCCTCAATGACATGTTCGGGCAAACTGTTCCAAATGTTTACCACTCTCTGTTCGAAGCACAGTGGGTGGGGAACACATTTCATATCCGGCACGACAAGTTTGTATCTGTACCCGCGTGTGCTGCTTGGTCCTCGTAAGTGCAGTATTGGCCTTAGCATGGGGAACTTACCAAGGTGTAGAATTCGGTAGGTCATAATGAGGTCGACTCGCACCCGACGGTAGGATAAAGTGTAGAGCCCTAGTTTCTCGCACCGGCCTTCATACCCAAAGCCATGTAAACTCGGGATGAGCCTGGTAGCAACGTGTTGGACCCGTTCGATCTTTTGTGCCTCGCATCGGGTAATCGGAAAGTAGGCGGGCGAACCGTAATCTAGTATTGGTCTAATGATAGAAGAGAAGAGGCGAGTGGCAACCTCTTCAGACCATGTCCCGAAGCTACGTTTGAGCGTCCAAAGCATGCGCAGTCCGTTCCGATATAACCTGTTCGTGTTGTCCACGGACTTCAAATCGTAGCCTGAGAGTACACCTAGGTCCTTCACGGAGGGTGTGGGATATAGCGTTTGGCCGTCAAGGGTGTAGGTTCGGCCGTTTGCACCCTTCCCCAGGCTCATAAATACGGACTTGGCTGGGTTGACCAGGAGAAGAACTTCTGCAGACCATGTGCATAAGCGGTTGAGATCTTGCTGAAGTAGGCCACAGTCATCGGGGGCGTCGATTTCTTTCAAATTCTTCCTGTCGTCCATGGAACGCTCTTCCAAATTCTGGTTTATCTGCGCTTATACGATCTATATTTAATACTACCTTAAAGAAGCAAACCGCCAAAACATTTAGTTACATGGCACTAATCTCGATCCTAATTCCGGGAAATACATCAGAATTAATTATTTCCCCTAATGAAGCCATGAACATACTCGAAGTTTAGGGTTACAGCATTAAAAATATGAGTTATGTCTTTTCACGTTATAAATACTCACCACAATTTTTTCATCAGCGATTTTTGTCGTTAGTAATTAATGAAACAAAGCTGATGTGCCATACATGAGTACAGTGCTGTGCGTAAACCAAAGTCTAATGTTATTCCATCAACGGGTTTAGGAAACATTTAAAACCGGAAATACTGTGGATCAAATTCGGGTTAATATTAAACATACTTTCCGGTCTCTGTTTTACCTACCTGATAATAGATAAATCAGGTCATAACACCAACTAGGAAGGAATCAAATGTGCTACTACTAATAGCTTTATGTCTAATTTCAGCATTTGCTTGTGTTTTCGAATAATTTTTTAGGTGAACACAACAGTCGTATGCACCAAATTACATAAGCCTAGCAGGCGCTATAAACCTAGTTGTAGGTGGTTTTTTCTGAAAGTGATAGCTTATTCCTCATTATGGATCCGCAAACTGCAGTCGATGTATATATATACATATATATATATGATTATATATTTTGTAAATATATAAATATATATGTGTTCACAATACTATTATGTATTTTTCTCGTTGATTGAGCAACGGTAGCTATAATTGGCACTGCTAACC
>CALYDF020007612.1:0-12363 GCA_944474145.2 Dicrocoelium dendriticum | reverse complement strand
TGATAATTCCGGTGTGCCTTTGAGGCTTGAGGTCTTTAAATCAACGGGATGCCAGATAATTCATGTGTGCGGAAGAATTGGTCCTTGTTATCGGCAAATCGCTGAGGGCTGATAAGGTTGCTTCACGGAGAAAAACGCAATGTGACACCGGGAGCCGCGCTTGGGTCTTCACTTCGCCATTCAATCCAAACTTCATAAGTGGGCTCATCCTCACAGGTTCGCTGAATGGGTGACTCATCGACGGTGGTTAAAATTGCCAAGATCATGCCCTACGACCTTAGTACGGATAGACCGCTGGCATAATTCCTCTGAGCCTGAAACAGGCGACGATAACGGAAATCATACCTTAAAGTACCACTTTCTCTCCGGATACTTTTAAACAAATGCAGCATGATATCCATCGTTATTTCCCGCAATATACATGCGGTCTTCTCAGCTGGTTTCCACCTTTAGGAAAATGTTACGGACGTAGATATCCGTAAGTCCTACTCATACATTCTTACCTGAAGCATGTTTCCAGCTACTTTTGCGGCGATGAATACTCCCACACTTCATCTAATAGTCAAATCTCGTAAAGGCGAAGACCACCGTTCTAAAGCTTGTTGGGTTCCTGTACCACACGAAGGCTAACCTCCATGCCGCCATTTAACTTTTGGCACTAAAGTATAACCACGGTAACTAGCATGCCATATCAACACCGTGTTCCTTGCAATTATATTAGAGTACCGAGATGATATAAGGGGTATGATATTTCACTGCTGACCGCTGTCGACTATTTTCCCTAATTCTTTAGATACCGTATGAGAATGCAATTTAGTGTCACATGGTAAGTGTCCCTGCTAGTGCATAGAGAACACAAGCTGTGCACATATTGCAGGTGTTCCAAGAGCGGCAATGATACTGCTGCTCTACCTGCATTTTCTATAACCTCAACCCGTCACGCGTGGAAAGGTCTCAACGATGGGCTTATGTCACAGCGTGATAACCACACATGATCCATTTACCTCCATTGGGTTGCAACCCGAACAACCTGCGAGAGTACGGAAGCAGTTACCAAGGTTAACAACGCAACCTAACTATCGTAAAAGCACCTTTAAGGCATATCATCCCGGCTCGTACGCATGTGTGTCCACTAAGTAAGCATGGTGCCCTTGATGCAGCAGGGTGTATGACGGAAGCAACAGATGTGTGAACATTGTACGCACAAGCCATCCGAGGAACTCATCGCACGGTGACATATCATTGTATGCATGGCCTTCTGAAACTTCAGTGGAGGAAATAGTAACAGACGGACTGCGCATTGCCGCTCCAAAGAATCACTGTAAAGGGCGCCTGAATGGCAAAATCCGTTAGCATACAACTTACTAATTGGCTCCCGTTACCAGGGATTTGTGCCTCCAACGTTAGGCGTCCATTCACAGCTCACGGGAATATGCCTCTTCCCCGTTAGACCCCGCAGCAATTTGATGAGACCAACGTTGGCATAAGTCGGATATTACTCACCGAACTTCATTATCCACGGATGCATCATTCTCCTCCCTCAGGCAAACGATGCATACGTTTATGATGGACGGCTCCTGCGTTCTCCGCCTCCATTTTCCCACTTTGGAACCACATGAAGTGGTGGTGCCTGAACATCTAAAATGTAATGGACGTACCGAGGTGTATTAATCAGGAACCTCCGTCACTCGAACTTGAATGCGAGATTAACGTTTGGCGGAGCCAAGCGACGCAGTTTTACTAACCTCCCTGCAGTGTTCCCCGCACAAAACCTCCCTGTGCGCGACAGGTACGGCAACGTACTGCTGCTTGGAGCTGGTTCCCGGCATACTTTCCTCATTATTAAGCAGCCCACATCCCGCAGTCCTTTGGTATGCGTTTCCCATCAACCGCAGTTACCAGTCATCCACGTCCAGAGGAATAACTTCACTACAGTGCCGCGTAATGCAGTAGTGAGACAGAGCACTAGCCCCGGATAGCATCTCAGCAAGCCTATTCAGACCCCTTAACACCGCGTCATACCTCGTCGAACCAGGGATGTAAACCTGCGTTTTCCATTTCGCCATCACACTTTCGGCCTTTCGAAGTTTAGTCGCCCTGTACATCGCGCGTAGCTCAAGCATATCACCAGCATCTACGAACGTCACGTCTCTAACACCGGCAGTCTCCGGGACCAGTGAAACCGGCCGACTACACGCAGCATATCATATGTAATCCGCTACATTACTAGCCACTGGCATTCCCTTCCTGGCCATCACATGGCAATACGCGCACTCAGGATTCGCCATTGCAACTAAAATTCACAGCCGCATGGCTATTTTAATCACGTGATATGCCACCGCTTTGAAACTAGGGTGCATTCCAACACCCACTGCTTGCCTGCAGCATACAATGACGTTATCCCTGCACTTCTCCAGGGCCTCAACAAGTGTTTACGCGCGTAGGGTAGAAACCGAGTCAATAAGGGGGTTGCTAGTGACAGCTCCACAGGTAGAACCTATGACGTCGCACTGTCTCCTGATTGCCATTTGCCTGTCTTGCATCCACGAACTGCCAAGCTAAATAATCACCCTGCATAACGGTCTGAGACGATTGCGCCGTCAACTCTTTCTTCAGATGTTTATTCATATTTTCGACCCTGTTCGCCGTCGAGCAGTAGAATAAACATACCGCACGCTGACAATGAGCCACCCAGGAGGATGCCTATGGAAACTATGTACTTCGCACGTACTGGAACAATTCCTCACTCTTCCCTGAAATCGCTCTCAGAATCCTGTTGTAATGCCCCCATCAAGTGTATAACAAAAACAGCAACCACTTCCGAAGTAGGTCCCTCACCCCCTGGGCCTGGGACGGCAAGTTGTGCACACCATCGGCAAATATCCCTCAGAAAGTAAAAACGGCAAACTACAACGGCAGAGTTGGGATACTTGAACGTCAGCGCGTCAGGCCTGCGCCATGCACTTGTCCATCACAGGTGGTTGCACTAGTGCTCTGCAAGTCAACATCTCCATCATAGCTTCCACCACCGGTCTGCATCTGTGCACCGTCTCATTTGGCAACAGTGTGTAACTGAATGAAAGCGCGATTACGGTAACATCTATTCACATACAGTGCCACAGTATACAGCTGCCATAAGTCAATTGGTGCGTGGCATCCGCCAACAACTCCTCACAGTAGCGCGCAGCTATTGATTCTATGCACGGCGGCACGAAAAGCACATATCTAACTATGCTCCCCTACCTCACTACCCGACATGTTCCGTTCCTCTCCAGCAATTCCGTCACCTCACACACCTCCACCGTCTGCCGCTTCCGATGACAGCTGGTCACCGCCTTTATGTCGTCCACCGTCAACACTCCCCAAACTTTCGATTCATGTAACGACGAAACTCAAGTACAAGTACAAGTGGGACCGGAACAGTAGGAGAATCCAGCAAAAAATTCCTCCTTCGAAGACGTCGTTGATACAACAGGGAAACCGGTGTAAGTAGTAGAAGACAAGATTATAGCATTGCATACGCACTATTAAGGCGTCAATTAATATGTGTTAAAGAAGGGTAGGCTGTAGTAGATGAGCAGATGTTTATGTCATAAAGAGGAAGACTTCAAACTGCAGACCGTGAGCGTCAAGACGATGCTCGAACTATTTCACCGTCGGTGACATCACGACGTCTGCACGCAGTGTGTTCTAATAAGCTGCACCCCTACACGATAACCGAAAAGCTGCCCAAACTCGAGCAGACCGGGATTTAGGCAAATTTAATTATTGGCTAAGAAGCCTTGGCGCTCGAGTTATGCAAAAGTCTAGTCAAATCAGAGTTAACCTGACCCAACAATATACGATATTTGAGGAACAAGTCGCCCGGAAGCCGGAAAACAACTAACTTAAGTAAACTCTGCGGGTACGTCAGCTTCGTTAATCCGTGCACCACTTTGTCCAGGACCGCAGAACTCTTACAAATGTTATCTTACCACCAACCAGGCACGGAGCACAAGCTTGAATGCAGTATTACAAGTGCGGCATTTCAACAGCCGAAACTAGTCTAACGCACATTTCGGTAATCATGCTCACGAATGACATCAGGCGCACAACCTCTTGCCTCTCCGTCACAGTCAAGTGCCGACTTTGGGAATACAGCCACGGAGTACCCAAATGAAAATCATGATTATGCCGCAGATAAATTTCACCACGCTCGTAATAATCACCCCTCAACCCGAACAAAATCGTAGCTTTGCAGTCCAATCTCTTATAACTGTTGGGTCATTTTAAAGCATTACCAGTGGGAAACATACCGTTCACCACGAACGTTGCTCCGCTTACCATACACACACTGGTACTGCATATAATGGTATGGAAAGCCAGCGGACTAATCCTCATAGTCATAGAAGCCTCAACACCAAAAGTTTCCCAACATCCCCGCACAGCGAAACCATTCTTGCGAAGCCGGACGCGAAAATGCATGACTCTAAGGGATCGGGCATGGCGCACGTATAAAAGCAACCCCAGCGCAGAAAACTGGACGGAAAACGTTTCGCATCGCAACTACTGTGTGCTTTTGGGTCGCGAAGACAAGAGAACGCATCAGCAGGAGCTAGCCAAACGATTCTGTTCGAACAAAAAGCTTCTTTACAAACATGTGAATGGACTTCGCAAGGTGCAACGGGGAATCCCACCACTTAATACGACCAATGGGTATACACATACTGCGAAAGAGGCGGCCAACGCATTACGGGCACAGTACTCCCCAATCTTCCAAGGTGTACAAGCCTCGACGTATATTCCGCCACTAGTTACCCCACCGCCCGTTTTATCCAACGTCACGTTCACTGCAGAAATGGTGCTGCAAAAGCTGCTATCCTTGCGTCCACACAGCTCTCCCGGGGCCGATAACATTCACCCGAAAACATTACAGGTAGCTGCCATCCACTTGGCCGAAACACTAGCTGCATTTTTTCAGCGCTGTTTCGATGAGAACATCGTACCTTCGAGGTGGAAACAAGGTGTAATAACGCCCATATACAAAGCAGGAAGTCGATCGGATCCTGTCAATTACCGCCCCGTAACGCTTCTGCCTGTGATCGCCAAAGTCATGGAAGCGGTGATAGCAGATGCGTTAATGGGATACTTGGAAAACTACGGCATAATTGCGCCAGAACAGCATGGGTTTCGTCAACATCGTTCATGTACGACCAATCTGCTGATAGCTCGTGACAACTGGACCGAGACTGTCGATGAGGGAACAGGAGTCGATGTTGCATTCTTGGACTTTCGAAAGCCTTCGATCGCCTGGATCATCGAATCCTGCTCATTAAACTCCAACAGTACGGTATCGGAGACCCGTTGTTAGGATGGATCGGTAACTTTCTCTCTGAACGGCAGTTAGTAGTTAGAGTTCGATCATCCTTTTCCGATCCGATTCGAGTGGGATGCGACGTACCGCAGGGTTCGGTACTTGGGCCTCGTTTGTTCCTGCTTTTCATTAACGATCTAGTAAGAGTTATTATGTCGAAATTCTTACTCTTCGCGGACGACCTCAAGGTTTGGCGGGCGATAAAACGATCGGACGACCATGAAGTCCTACAGCGTGACTTGAATGAGGCCTGGAATTGGTCGGTGAAAAACGCCCTGCCGTTTAATGTGGACAAATGTCGCGTTGTTCATATCCGCCATCGACAAGTCCACGTCTACAAGCTTGGGGCACACGATCTGAAGACCACCACTCAGGAACGCGACTTGGGTGTGCTGGTACAGGAAGACCTCGGGTGTTCCAAACAGTCAGATTCCGCTTCTAAAAGGGGCAACCAGCATGTTGGACTCCTGCGAAGAGCATTCGGAATTTTGGATCCATCCACCTTCTCTTTGATGCTGAATGCCTACGTGCGTCCTCACGTCGAATATGCAATCCAGGCCTGGCAACCCTGGCTAAAACGTGACCTTGCAGCGCTTGAGACCCCACGGCGTCGAGCAACGAAAATCGTCAAGGGTTTGCGCCACACTCCTTACCAGGAACGACTGGAGATACTCGGAGTGTTCAGCGGACGGTACCGGCGACTTCGTGGAGACTTCATACTAGTGTACCAGATATTGAGCGATCCCAGTCACGTATGCCGCCACCTCTTGAAGCTCAGCCCGAACACTAACCTTCGCGGTAACAGTTTAAAGCTGAGCCAACAGTACAGTCGTCTAGACTATCGGAGAACCTATTTCTCCCTCCGGGTCTGCGGGCCCTGGAACGCCCTTCCAAACTCAGTGGTTTGTGCCCCCACATTAGATACGTTTAAAAAACGATTGGACGTCGCACTGAGTGCCCTGCGCTTTGTTTTATGAACGAAAACGTTTGTATATATTTAGGCTGACCAGCCTCTTTGGATTTATACCCCAAATTCACGGTCGTAAATCTGTGCGAACCGGTGAGCACTCCATTTTTCTTTGCTACCATCACCAACGATAACGATTTCTTAGCCAGTTTTGCGTCGTACCACTTTATCCCCCTAAAACTGTTATACTTCTAGCTTTTATCTCACTGACGCTCCTTACTTCAACCACTTATGTGGTTTGTCAATTTGTTAGTATTTCTATTGCCAACCTGCGGGACTCGTTAAGTGTATGCTTTTTTACCCGTCATATACCATTGTTCCATTGTTCCCCCGTCATCCGTTTGTACCGATTTTGTGTAACCACCGTCCGCTTATAAATGGATGTCGCAGCAGCCTGTGAAAATTTCTTCACATCCTCCTACATGTCCGCAAATTTTCGGGAATATGATCGGACCGAGCGATTAAACGTGGAAGAGCGTCCAACATGATGACAACTTCCAATGACCCGCCGCGGCTCATAACTGCACTTTTGTTGTCCACTTGAACAACAGCAGCCGTTTTAAAATTCATAGCCTTTTATTTTACTACGGATATTAATTTTCATGTATCTCTACAATATACACTTTCCAACCTTAATATTCGACCTAGTCAACTTTTAGCATAGCCTACCAAATCCTCCTCACCACTTTAGTCTTATAACAGATTGATTAGAATCTAGGTCCGTTTTTCGAGCGCACTCATCACCCTATCACACACTCCCTAGCTAGTCATCTTCCGGGGCCCTATTTTTAATCTTAAGATTTATCAACCTCCTAATAAACCTTTTGTTAGCTTATTTCAGTGTGTTCTGCCGCACTCCTTTGGTTGGCTGTTCAAATCAGTGTATCAGATGCAGTGTTAGACCAACGCGCTATAGTTGGTGACACCCAGGTTATAATCTGTGTCCCACTTACAATTAGTGTGCCGCTTACTAATTTTACTTTACAGATTCGGCCAAAATTTTCGTCTTCATTTCTAATTTTCTATACTTTGAAGTTTAGGTTCCTATTCTGCTTGCTCAGTAACTTTTGCCATGGAAGTTATGCATCGAGATTCGGACGCCCAGGTTAGTACCGTTAGTCTCCCTTACCTCATTTCCACAAGACTAATCCTAAGGCCTTAATCTCGCAGGCAGAATCGCAGTTCCTTTTATGTCGTACTAAGGCTGGTTACATTAAGTACCACCACGTAGTAGCCGCGCTTCCCTCACATGTCCTCCACGACCTGGATGACATTCTAGGTCTGCACTAGGATCAGCAAACTTATGAAACGATTAAAGCTGCAGTTGTGAAAAGAACAGGATTGACCGACCGACAAATTGTAACAAACCTCTTAAGCAAAACGCAACTAAGTGATTTTGAGCCGTCTCACTTGTAGCAAAATGTAGAGCCTAGCAAAACTCACTTCTGTAGATGACAATATTCAACGGGAAACGTCGTTACCATGTCTATTAGGTGAAATGTGTCACTTGCTTTCCGCTAGTGGCGTTGTTCCGCTGTGCATGGTGGCTGATACCGCCGACCGTAGCTGGGAACCTTACGCCTAAGTTTCGCAGGTCCAACCGACCACTAGGGCTGAGTTAGTGGAACACAGTGCGCAGAAGGCCGAGCTTAATACATGACTCAGACAGTTCACTTTCCGTATCTTACTGCCGCTCTCAGCCTACAAGCCGAATCCGTCTTCGATCCTCTCCGAAGTCCCCGTCTAGATCATCCTATTGCTGGTACCACAAGTGATTTAGACCACAAGGCAGTTCGTGCCGTTCCCCTGGTCCGTTTAATCACCAAACACAGGAAATTGGACTGACCAGCGCGTGGGAGCGACGGAGCTCGCTGGTCATCACAATCGCCTTTTTTTCGTTACCGACCGGAAAACGGAACTAAATTGCCTCGTTGACACAGATGCAGAAGTTAGCGTTATCCTGCGTGATCATACTGACGTTACTGAGGTGACTAAATCATAAGCGCAGATAACCGAAATTTCATTCGACTGTATGGTCAATGCTAGCGCACGCTCAACCTTGAATTACGACGACCTTTGAAGGAGTATCCCTCGTTGCAGGCTTAAAAAACTCATTCACTTACTCGTTTTGCTGCATCCCTACAACGCTTTTAGATACAAGGTAACACCGGCTTTTCAACCGTTTACCGAGTCTCTCCGTCCTAGGAACTTTGACCTATACCGAGTCAATCAGTCTCGTGTACTCGACTCAGATTAGCCCACCCTACAAGCAAAGGCTCCTCGAATGGCCTTTTTCCAGAAACAGGTAAAAACATAAAGAAAAACCATTAGTTTAACAGTTAATTGCTTATCTTCCACCATGTACTGATTTCAAAGATTCCGGAAGTTACCATTCCTGCACGTGCTCGCCTGCATACGGTGCTCTGGCAGAGAGGCTACAAGTTTTAGCAATTGACTTTCGTTTTCTAGAAGCCGAAGGTCATTGAGCGCCTATATATTTGGCATAGATCTGGCGTAGTGGCACAGCGTTTTGGCGACATTTTTGGCTATGTTGGTAGCGTTTTTGTTAACACATTTTGCGTGGTCAAGGTCGTTAGAATTTTGATTTTTCTTCGGCTGGGCTAGAAATTTTGCGGAGAAACACTTAAGTGTTTACTTCGGAATAGCGAGAAAGTAAAGATCTAACAAAGACGATGGAGAAGCACGAACATGTTACAAACTCTTCCGCCAGCATTTTTAAAAGCCGCTTCCACAGCAAAAATTCCAGCTGAAAGCACCAATGAACTGATTGAAAGCTTAACGCAATGCTTGGACGTACCATCAAATGGAGCGGCTACACAGGACACGCAGGCTGGTTCACTTGATCTTGTTACTAACTCAATCACTGAATTTCATTATGATGCTGATTCCGAATGCACCGTCAAAGCGTGGTTCAAGCGCTGGAAGGATATGTTCCGGACAGATTTCAGCCATCAATATGATTCATAAAAATTGCGCCTTTTGCCCCGCAAGGTCGGTAATAATGAACATACAATATTCATTGACCACATCTTGCCCAACTTGCCGAGGCACATCACTTTCGTCGAAGCAGTGTCAACACTCAAATAAAGTTTTAGTTAGTCGACCTCTTTGTTTAGCATTCGGCGTCAATGTCTAAGAATTGTTAAGCGTGATGCAACGGTTATGGGGCACTAGTAGGCATGGTTAATCTTGAATGTGAACGTTTCACATTGTGCTGTTTGACGGATGACCAGTTTAATTGTCTTAGATTTGCCAATGTTTTACAGTCTCCACGCAATGCGGAAATCCGCACGCGGCTCCTTGCTTTGGATCAAGATCATGATTTAACACTGTAATCCCTTGTAGGCGAACGCAAACGGTTGATTGCCTTGAAACACGACAGTCTATGGGTGAGCAGAATCGCCTCACCATTGCCAATACGGTTCATGTTGTGCAGAAAGCAAGAAAATCTGGCGCGAACAAGCCGCTCAACAGAACGCCGAACAAACCGCCTACATCTTGTTGGTTATGTAGGGAATGGCATTTCGCACGATCTGTCCATTCAGGTGTCACGTTTGTGATAAGTACCATAAACGCGGCCACAATGAAGATATTTGCCATCCGTCCTGGCCAAGAAACGTGAAGCAGTCCTACCGAAGGAAAAACTTTAGGATCCCTGGCGCAGCATCATTATCGGTGATCGCCACGTTCCACAGCGATTCTAGAAAACGCCGTCGATTTGTCGCGGTGCTTATCAACGGAATCCCAACCCAGTTGCAGTTTGATACGGCATCAGGTATAACGATTATTTTCAAGCACACTAGGAAGCACATAAAGTAGCCGAAAATAGCTGATTCTAACAAAGTCGCCCAAAACGCATCCGGTGGAGTGATGAGGTTGGTCGGAGAAATACATTGCAAAATTGCATTCAACGGATTGGAAGAGGCCGAAATCTGCTACTACTCTGACCGACGAAACTCGAACCACCTTGGACTTGACTCGATAAAAATGTCACAACTCTCTGAAATTCCAATGAGTCAGCTATGCACTAGAGTCCAAATCGACCCAGTCCGGGCATCATGGTCGATATAATGCATGAAAAGGAAGCTAAAGCAGAAGTTTGCCGCCTGGGTTGAAGAGGGGCTCGGCCACTGCACTAAGTTCCATGAATATTGCGCCTTCGTGAAGGAACCAAGCCAGCCGTCAGAGCATAAATCCCGGTACCGTGTGCAGCCATGGCAGCAATTGATCAGGAGCTCGACCGACTGGTACGAGCGGATGTCATTACACCAATGAACTACTCCTCAAGGGCTGCGCCAATCCTCGCTGTGACAAAGCCGAACGGTAAGTGCGTGTCTGTGCCAATTTTTCGACTGGCCTGAATGCGCATTGGAAGACCATCATTGCTCCCTTCCGATACCATAGGATATCTTTGCCAAGCTGAATGGTGGGAAGATTTTCGTCAAGCTCGACTTGTCCGATGCCAACCTCCAGGTCGAGTTAGCTGAAGGCTCGAAAGTATTGCTGACCATCAACACGCATCGTGGCTTGTACCAGTACAACAGCTTCCATTTTGGCGTGAACAAAGCCTCAGCCATCTTCCAGCAGCTGATGGACACCATACTCATGGGAGATCCTGGAGCCGCTGCGTACCAGTTTGAAATAGTTTTAAGGGGTCAGAAGACCAAAGAACTATTTCAGCGGCCCGCTGAATTGCTTGTACGTAACCTGTCATATCCTTTCCGTATCCGCGAAGATGGCTGTACCTTTTTACATCAACCATCAAGTTTCTCGGCTTCTTTTTCACAAAAGACGGTCGTCGCCTTGAATCAGAAAATATCCGAGCTATTCAAAAGATGCCCCTTCTGTGGACTTACAATAACTGTGTTTATTCTGTGGCCTAATCTGTCACTGCAGCGCTTTTCTACTCAAAGCGTATCGCCTGCTTGTCCCGCTGGATAAGTTGTTGAGCAAGGGCTAACCCTGGAATTGGACGCCAGAATGCCAGGCTGCGTTCGAGCTGGTCGAGTCACTGCTGGCTTCAGACTTACTCCTAACTCACTTTTATCCCTTCCGGGAAATTGTCCTTGCCACAGACGCAGAGTTTAAGGATCGGCGCCGTAGTTTCCCAAACGTTCCCAGATGGATTACAGAAGGTGATTGCACAAGTCTCCAAGTCGCTGACGAAAGCCGAAAGGAAATACAGTCAGAGCAATAACAAGGCGTTGGCCATAGTGTTCGCTGTAAAGAAATATCACGAGATGCTTTAGGGTCTCCGCCTCAATCTATTGACGGATCATAAGCCACTGCGGGCCATGTTCCGCTGGAAGAAGGAAATGCATGCTTTTACAACCAACTCACTCCAACGATGGGCACTCACCTTGCTGGGCTATGACTTTGAAATCCGTTATCAGACAACGGATTCTATGGGCCAGGATGATGTGCGTCACGCCTCATTGATTCCCAGCAGCAAGAACACGAGGACACCATCATTGCCCCAGTTGGGGTCTATCCTTAAATCAAATTCCTTGTGAGCGGGGCACTACATGATACGCCAGTTACGGCCGATGTTGTGCGGGCCGAAACGCTACGAGTCTCAATCTTGAAGAAGGTGACACACTTCCACAGGACCAGCCGGCCAAATTCATGTTCATCTGCCGAAAAGCAGCGGTTTTATCAGCAAAGTTATTCGCTCTCCATTGCGAGCGATTGCGTCATGTTCTCAGAGAGAGTAGTCTTCCCGCAGGCGTTGCAAGAACGAGTGCTGGGCAGTTCCATGAGGACTTCCAGCGCTTGCCCGAACTTACGTGTATTGGACTTTTAAGGACGAAGGCTATAGCAGTTAGCCAGATGTTGTCGCAACTCCGCTACCGCTTCGAGGGCATCGCTGAAGAATCAGCTCCATTCCTGGCCTAAACTAACTGAAACTTGCAGCCGTGTTCATAACGACTTCGCTGGCCTAATCAAAGGATAGCACTTTCCCATAATAGTCGACGCTTATAGCAAGTAGCCCGAGGTTTTCCTCATGAGAAGCACGAAACCC
>CALYDF020007611.1:0-12357 GCA_944474145.2 Dicrocoelium dendriticum | reverse complement strand
AGTTTTCCACAAGCAACGTCAGCGCTAATCTGCGCTTCGAACCAGGGCACAACAATGACCCTCTAGAAGGTTAATTTCACCTCCATAACTTTGGGTATGCTCCGCTCCAGTTTGAATTCTCCTTTACCAAACCTAGGCGTATGATTCAGTTTAATTCAAACCAGGGATGCTGTTTTATATACCCGTGACCGGTGAATTTGAATCACGATCTCTCTTCTTGAACAGGCCACATGTGCCAATGAACAGCAGACTCTACCTGCACTAACATTTTCGTGCAGATGAAGCAGCACGGCGCCCTTTCTAGCCCCTGCACACTGAGCCAATTAGAGTACTACAACACACTCCGAAGCACTTTACTTTAGAGCAGAATTGTTGTCGGACAAAGACCTCTGTCGAATGTCTCAAAATCCTATGACCCACTCCTAAGCTTTCTTGTTGCAGCAAAGTCTAGATCACCAGACACCCCGAAATCGATTATTACCTTGACTTGTCGCCTGCTAACCAGGAATCACTGACAACCGACCGACACACCATATGCTGTGATTACTTCCCCACTCTGAGTTTCACATTCCAGAGCGCTAATCACACGAACAGCCGCGACAATCTTTGTGTTAGGCTCCAGTAAGCCAAAGTTACCTCTCTTGATTCCAGTTGAGGGGGTTTGTCGACATTACTCGCGATAGGCGGCAAACGGATTACTCTCAAAACGCTTGGCAAAGTGCTGATGATGAGGACGACCGAAAATTTTCTTATGACGAGGATCGCATCAACCGCGAATCGTGGTGCGGTGGGGGTCATGACATTTGCCAAAGGTTCCGTTATGCCAGCGGCGGAGGAATCGCCCCTTTTGAATTCTCTGGACTACCAAGTTTTTACAGCCCAAGGAGCTCCCAATGAGGCACCACAGATGATGCACTCGTCCACCCAAAAAATAATAAAAACATAGGAAACAACAAAAACCACGCAATCAGCTATGCGAAACGCCTTATCTTGGACTCCCATGTCTAATCCCACTTGTACCCATTCCAACCCATTCTCACCCTGTGTCTCTTCATCTGACGCACCATTCAAGGGTTTCCCACACTGAGGCTTCTAGAGGAAGTCCCTTGCAGTGAACAGGAAACATTTACTCCCTCAGCATTTCGCAACCTTGGTTTTCATTTTTCTTTCAGTCTTTTAACTGACTCTTTGTTGCCGAGAGTCGCTCTCCATCCTTTGCTACTACCCGGTTAGTTGTGCGTTGCGCAGCTCATAGCTCTTGCTGCATCGCAATATGTTCCTTGTAGCGTTACAGTGCACGCCGTATCCAGCTGCCACAGCCTTATTCTTTGTTCCGCACCTGGCATGCCTTGTGCAATTCGTCGCAACCGATGGATATTCACATCACACCCACCAAAGCTAAGGTCAGTAACCTTTACAAGTTGGTCTATTCCATCTAAGCCAAAATTATTAGGAGCACATAACAGTAGCTTGCTCCTAAACGGCCATGTGAATCCAGACCGCAGTTACGCAAGAACAAGGCACAGAGTGTACCGGGCGAAGCAGTGCAACATGGCTCACATGACACTCGTGTTAAAGCATAGAGTGAGGAACTATTGATTGGTCAATGCAAGCAAACCAATAAGAACGCAGTGTGGCTGAACCAACTAATCAATATCATCGACGGATGTAACATCCCATGCTCACCTGGGGAAATTCATACTCCGGGTACATCTTGAGATCTGCTAAGTGGTGGGCAGTTTGTTGTTTGTGACGTATCTTGAGTGGTTTGTTCCACCGTTAGTTGGACTGAGTCAGATATATTTTCCTCATTTTCTTGTGTTTCTACCCAACGCGGACGTATATGGTCTGAATGCCGTCTCAAGACTCGACGCTTTAACTCTAGGTCAGCCTGGGTACCATAACTTGTGACCACGGTTGCGAGCTGCCATGACTGTTCGTGCGGAAGTCGTGTATACACAGGATCTTCCGGTTAGAAAACAACATCGTGATTTCTGTCCAACGTAGCTGTCTTGTTTCATTTGGCTTCTATTTGCGCTCGAGGATTAGAAAATAATAGGTGTAATCTAGTACGACGTGTTCTACCGAACATCAGTTCTGCGAGGGATATACCGTGGCCTCTGTCGGCGTTATTCCGTAGGCAAAAAGTAATCGATCCGATCGCGTTTGCATGGTTCCAGATAACCAGTTTAGCAGACATTTTGTTACCGTCTGCACCGCCATTTCCGCTAATCCATTTGACGCAGGAATCCATACGGCTGTTCGCACGTGTTGAATGACATTGCTTTGCATAAAGCTGTCAAACTCCCTATTCGTAAAACAGGACCCACTACCTGTACAAACAGTTTCAGGTATTCCGAAACCCAAAAATGATGTTCCGATCTTTGAAACGGTTGTTTCAGCCGTGGGATGCGACCCTAGCTCAACATCGATTCATTTAGAGTAGGCATCGAATATGAACAGAAAAAAATGTTCCTTGCACAGGACCAAAATAATCTATTTGGATACCCTTCCAGGGCAACGCCGAGGGTGTATTGGACCTAGAGGTTTATTCGACTGATAATTTTGGCAGAGATCATACTTTTCAGCTAATTTTCAATTTCAGCATCTAAGCCAGGCCACCAGCAATAGCCGAGTGCAAGTGCTTCCATTCCGGCAACACCTGGATGTCCATTTTGAAGTTCATTTTGAATGAAGGAGCGCCTTTTCGACAGTGGAACCAAACGTGAGCCCCAAAATAAGAAACCATCGTGTATATTCAGCTCATTTTTCAGAAGCTCAAAAGCTTCCAAATCAGCCGGAATTCTACTGGGCCAGCTCAGTTTCCTGAAACGTATCGCGGAAGCTAGTTGGGGATCCCGGTCGGTCTATCGATGTATGACGTCATTTGTCAAATGGGTAGTGTCAAGGTAATGCGTCAAAGGAAATACCTCCCACCGGTTCATCTATTGACTCGGCTGGGGTCCCGTGGGGTAACCGACTCAGGTCGTCCGTCGTACAATTGTTAGAGCCTGGGATATAAGAGATTTTGTATTCATACGCAGTAAGAATTAGGGCTCATCGTTGCATTCTAGGTGAAAACATTTGATTTATCCCCTTGGATACACCCAATAAGAATATCACGGTTTGTGATCAGTTTGGAGCTGCAAATGAATGCCCCAAATATGGTGGTGAAATTTCTTAACACCAAAGATAACTGATAGGGCTTCTTCATCCATTTGTGAGTACTTTTGTTGTAAAGCACTGTTGTAAAGCACGCGAAGCGAAAGCGCTCGGATGAATTGCGTCATTCGGCTTTATATGATATAAAACCGCTCCAACTCCATATGGAGAAGTATCACACTGAATGATCAAAGTTTTTTCTATCGTCGTTCAATGATTCAATGGTTCAATGGTGTATGATGGGATAAAAAGCATAACTTTACAAGACCCACAGGATGGATATGCAAAAGAAAATTAAAATCAAAATGTTCCAACGTGGAACGTAAAGCATCAGTGATTAAATCATTGCACTTTAACAAAGTGTTGTGTATCGTTTATCACTAAGATGAAAATCTAAGAGTCTTTCGAATGTCGTCATGTCTGGTGCGTTCACCACATAGTTTGGTAATGCATTCCAGTGAGAACAGATTCTAAGTGAGAAAAAATACTTTCTACAATTCAAACGAGAGTGTTGCGTCATTAGTTTCAGGTGGTTGCCTCGGTTTTGTTTGTATGGGGCTAGAGTCAACAGCGATGTACATGGATGCTCGCTTTCAGTTAATATCCGGTATGTGAGAGTAAGATCACCGCGAAGCCGTCGGTATTCTAATGAGTACACACCGAGTACACGAAGATGCATTTCGTAACTTATACCGGATAGTCCACGCGTTGCTTTTGTGGCTCTTCTTTGGGGCTGTTCCAAGAGGCGGATGTCTCGTTTTAACCATGGACACCAGGCCTGAATTGCATATTCAACATGAGGACGAATGTAGGAGTTAATCAACAATGGTACTAGCTGTCGCTCAAAAGTGCCGAGAGCTCGCCTCAAAAGTCTCAAGTTCAAGTTCGCTACACTTGCTGCTTTCGAACACTGGAGCGAATTTCCAAGACTCTCTTGCACGATTATACCTAGGTCGCGTTCACTAGTCACGTGTTGCATGACATGTTGCCCCAAAAAGTATGTGTTAACGAAGCTGTTGTGCACCGTCAGCAGGTGGCACTTTGCAGGGTTCAGTGGGAGCTGGTTCTTTTCTGCCCATTCGTTAATCCGGGTCAGATCTTCCTGGAGGTAGACATGGTCGGATGCTGAGTGAATAGCTCTCCATATTTTAGCGTCGTCTGCAAATATTTGCATTGGAGATAGAATGTCTGCTGGAAGGTCATTGATGTAGACTAAAAATAGTAGCGGGCCGAGGACGGATCCTTGTGGAACACCACTGGAGACGTAAAGGCTTTCGGAATAGGTGTCGGCTACTCTTACCTTGATTGCTCTGTCGTGTAAGTAGTCTTCCAACCAGGTGAGCAGGGAACCTTTGATACGTAGGCAGCAAGCTTTTGGAGGAGAAAGAAGTGATTGACCCTGTCGAATGCTTTAGAAAAATCCAGGTATATCACATCTATGGGGACTCCTTCATCAGCCGCCCTGGTCCATAAGTCCCGAGTAATCAGCAAATTGATGAGACAAGATCGTCTGCGTCGGAACCCATGTTGGGCATTAGAAATTATCAGTTGACTTTCAAAGTATCGCGTCAGTTCATCTGCGATTACCGATTCCATAACTTTTGATAAGACGGGAAGGAGAGTAATAGGTCGGTAGTTAGCAGGATCCGAACGCTTACCACCTTTATATATCGGAGTGATAATTCCATTTTTCCACTCAGATGGGAGTGTATGGGAGTTAAGCAGACACTGAAAAAAGGTCGTGAAGTAACACTGGCGCTGATGCTAGACGGTTTTTAGCACAAATGAAAGCAGAAGGATGCTCATTATCGCACAAGCACAATACGTCTTTATGTAGCAGTGCCTTCAAAGAAGCTAAAATAGTTGGTTCCCTTGGGAAAAAACTACCATAGTGTGATAACATTCCTAAGAATGATCGGAGTTTATCAGCAATCTTAGACTGCGATGCTTATATCATTGGGAATACTTTATCTTGTAAAACACGCACGTCTCTTA
Source organism: Dicrocoelium dendriticum (assembly GCA_944474145.2). Lineage (NCBI taxonomy): Eukaryota > Metazoa > Platyhelminthes > Trematoda > Plagiorchiida > Dicrocoeliidae > Dicrocoelium > Dicrocoelium dendriticum. The sequence continues at coordinate 7,200 of CALYDF020007611.1, read as the reverse complement.
TTATGTTTGTATCTAAGCTAACAAAGAGATTCAGACAAGAACTCGTATTTAGATTTCTTCAGTTTCAACCCATTCGATTCCAAACATTCCAACGCCGTCCGAAGTGTCATTAAGTATTCAGTATCACTTCGGCCAGAAACCAGGATATCATCCAGATAAGCTCAAGTAAAGGGTATATCCTTCACGATGTCATCCACAATCAGCTGGAAGATGTTGGGGGTGAAGCTTGTTCCGAAAGGAAGATGGGTATACTGGAATAGTACAAGATGTGCAATTATGGTGGTTAATTCGCGTGAGTCCTCATCAAGTTCAACTTGAGAATATCCATGATTAACATCGAGCTTAGAAAATTTTTGACCGCCGGATAACGTAGTGGACGAATTTTCGATGCGTGGTAAAGCTTAACTTTCCACCTTGGTAGCTTGCTTGCCAGTTAACTTACCCTCTCCGCAGCTACGAACGGTACCGTCAGATTTGATTAGAGGAACAATTGGGGTACCCCAATCCGAGTGTTGTACGAACGTGATTATTCCTGCGGATTGTTGTTCTACTTCAACTTGGGACGCATAGCGTACGGTAATGTCCGTGCTTTGTAAAACTTGGCATTGGTGTTCTCCCGTGGATTGATGGAAGCTTTGAAATGTTTCAGCTTTCCCAACATGTTTTCGGATAAAGAAGAAAACTGGTTCAACAGATCGTTTAAAGGGCTGTCATTGATCACGACCTCATTAATCTGCATCGTTTCTGGGAAGTAATGGATCCAGTTTCTGCTCAAGAGATTTTCTCTTTTCCCGGGTACCACGATCAAAGGCAGAGCTAATTCCCGCTTGCTGTGCCTGACCTTAACACCTCACTTTCCCAAGATTCTAATAGGATTTTCCATGTAGGCTTGCAGTTTGGAGTCACATGGCTGTATGGGCCGCAGACTTTTAATTGAATCAGGGTTTATAATGGTAACTGTAGCCACTGTATCCAATTCCATATCGGTCGATTCACTCTCGATCATCAAACGAATCGTATATGGAGGGCACCTGTTGGGTGATACGTTATTCAACTAGACGGAATTTAGATCGATGTCTGGGTCTTCTAGAATCTTTTTCTCCATAAGCGGCAGCATATTATAGCGCCTTGATTGAGTGAGATTATTTGGTGGGACGGGTTCCAATCTGCACACGCAGGCTGGGTGGTCAGTTTTACCACATTTTCAGCAGATGCTTTCTTTATGGCGACACTCAGTAACACGAGAATGTCGCATCTCGCAGTGATAGCACATGAACTGTTTTCGAGGTTCACCTGGAGTCTGTGGTTTAGTAACTGCGTGAACAGCATCGACAACTGGGTGGACAGTGAATTCACGTAGCTGATGCGAGATTTTCTCCCTTAGCGAACGACTAGACAAGCATATTCCCACATGGTATCAGACTCGTTTAAACGATTTTTCCAGTACACTTTCGTTCAGCATCTCTGCAATTAAGCACTCTATGTTCATTTCTTCTTCAAGTTTGTCGAACGGAATTTCACTCGGGGAGAAACTGGTGTATGTGTGCAATAAAGTCGTTGACGCTCTCGTTCGGTTTCTGTACAAGCCTTGAAAAGCAGTACCTCGCATATAAGCATTCTGTTTCAATCCCCACAGTGTGGTATATTTATCCAAGGCGGGTCTAATAGTGTCACAATTTTCCACATGTAGTGCATCATAATGTTGCTGGCCTTTATCTTCCAGCACTTGTCTGAATAGTCTTATTTTGTGGGAATACAAAAGTGAACTAGTAGGGTTCAAAACAGGCAGTAGTTTCAGTAGTTACTAAATGACTTCTTCCACCTCATCCACTTTGATACGGTCCATTTATCCTCATCGGAAGACCAACAGTTGACGTGTGGATTAATGATAGGGTTCAGCTGAATTCTGTCTCCAATAATACCTAGTAACGAATACATGCAAAACACTTCCCTAGACCGCAGTTACGAAAGAACAAGGCACAATTCGAAACGGTGTGTACGAGACGAAGCCATGCAACATGCCTTACATGACGCTTGGTAGCTCACTGAGAAACTATTGATTGCTCAATGCAGGGCAAACCAATAAGACTGCGGTGTGGCTGAACTAACTAAACAATATCATCGACGGATGTAATAGTAGGCTACCGTATTTTTTCTAATGGCGCTCGTGAGCGAAGTGCACCCCACAGATTTCTTTTACCTTGAGTGTGAAACCATATGTCTGAAAGTTAGCCACCTACGTCAATACTCGTAGAGTGACGACGGTGAACGTTACCCCCTGCGGCCAATTAGTTGTGATCTATGGTTCATGTTGTCGCTTCTGGTTACATTCGTCCATTGAACCCATCAATGATACCCAATCTTTAACAAATATCCTACTATAATGCACATTCACTGGCTAACCCTCAAAAGAACCTATATCAATCGACAACTTGATCAAATCATGTGTCCGTGTGTTGGCTTGCTGTGTTAAACCCATCTACTAAAACCTAAATGTAATAATCAACTTTGAAAACAACCGTGCCGATCACTTGCCCTCGGCATCATGTGTTTGGGCCCAAATAAGCTGATTGACATATCGTCACTAGTTTTGAGCGAATATTAGGAACCCCCGTTCGATTCAGAAGTCGGGGCCGGGAAAGAGCTACGGTACTATTTTACAAACACTTGGAGTAGCAATTTTGATACTGACTTCAACAATGTTCAGACCACAAGATGTACATCACTTCCTTTCTCAACAGGCAAACAGCCGAGAGGCGATGCCAAATTGAAGGGCCAGTGAACCCAAACACACAGTCAACTAAAAGAGTTGCGTTCGTAAATGATTTAAAGGAACATGATGGCTAATCTAATCAATCAGTCTGTACTACACGTGGGTTTGTGTGAAGACGGTATATAATCGAGTGGAAATGCACGAATGTTTGAATGGCTGTCAGTATTCCATGAATGAAACCCTACTGTATGTGTGAATACGAGCATGCACTCAAGGGCGATGAATCTGGTTGGCGTCGAAATAAGTTTACATAGATGTAGTACAGCTGATTGAACGAATGGGTTTGGCAGAAACTCAGAACCAGTAGGGAAGGAAGCAACGATGTGGTTGAACAGTCAATACGTCCGTAGCACCCCCACCAAATTCTTTCTCGGATTTCTCCTCAGCTTGCATTTCTTCTATCGCTTTAGTTGCGCTGCATACCGATCAACTACCCGCCTATAACTTCAGCCCTTGCAGGTACCTCCAAAATAATCCATTCGCCTGCATGCTGCTTGTGACCTTTGCATGTCGACGACAGGCGGCTAGGATATCCAACAATAGATAGCACGGAAAAGCCATGATCAGTTATATGGATTGACTGGCTTCTTATCACATCTGCGTAGGGATAGAAGCGATAGATCACAAAGCATCATTAGGGTTGAGTCGCAATGAGTCTGCTCTTTGAAGTACAAACAGCTGTTTTACCTCCGAACTATTAAACGGTCGTGCATTCAAATTTGAAATATCAGCATTATGTTGGATCGTAACCGGATATTTAGCGAGAGTCAAATATCAGCAACTCAAAAAGTTCGCCACAAGTCAAGTTAAATTCCTTAGTAAATTGAGAAACAAATCACTGTCGTGTAGATTCAATATATCATTAATGGCGAGAGCCCGAAGGCAATTCACGTTTGACGTTAACCGAACCAGGTACAAGTCAATATCAACATTTCGATGTAATTAACAGCGGCATTAAACTTTGCACCAGATTGGACTTTTACAGTAGACACGATCTGGTACAATTACTCCAGTAAAACAAGACGAGAATCGGCACTCGGGTTTGCGCGTATCACGGATCTCTGTTTACTAAATTCCGCAGTACATCAGGCTCAATCCTTTCTTTATCCCTTCGTGCCAACCTCTCTGGAATGCATATGACACCTCCGTTACATGTCTGATCGCCTCAGTTAGCTTGCTAAATGAGATGATTGTAACTTTATTGCTGGGCGGTTGTCTGGCTGTGTTGTCCACCACGTCTACTTCTACATAGGGGCCACTGATGCCTTCTTCAATCCCGTCGATAGTATTCACAGTTATTCATAGACATCTGGATTCCGGTATCTGTTAGCGGAACGCCAACTTGAGCATCATTGGAATCAAATATGGAAAACGCGTCCCACACTTCAATGACTGTATTCTGAACGATGAAAAAATCATGACACGGGGAAATGTCCAGCATCCTCCATTCTCGCAAGCTGATTCCACTGATTGGAGTCTCCGGGTTACTATAAGAGCGAAAACACTTGTGACCGCATATCATGCCTGGTGAGAACAACTGGAGTCGCCGTATGAATTTGACAATCCAAGGTTTAAGGAACACACACCGCTTCCATAAGGTGTGCTGAAAATGGCTTCCCAAGTATGGGTGAAGTCGAAAGATCAGTTTGATGATCGATGGAGCTGCCAACATGTGTGCAAAAGTCCGTCATCTCTTTGCTCCTCGGTGTGTCAGTAATCAAAATTGGACAGCATCAGTACAAGATGTGCATCCGTAATGTTTGCCAATGTCTACATCCACAAATCCATGCAGACATCCTAGCAGGTTCGCCAGCCGAAAGTTTGAAACCGTCATCAATTTCCGAGTGTTGCAAGACGATCGAGATACGCAGATAGCAGTCGTTGTTGCTAGTTGTCTGCCCAAATCTGCTTCACATTATAGGGCTGTAGAAAATATAAAATCAGGCAGGTCTTTAAACGTAATTGTCCCTCCTTCCTGTAAGATGTTAGCCGGCTTGCGCGCCTAAATTATGCTCATGCTCATGAGTCAAACCAGTCAAATGCCCTAGATTGTTTCAACTGTATCCATTTCACAGAGGCAACCCATCTGTGCCAATGCTAATTCACGATTCTACATCCTTGATGGGAGATGAGCACTCGCTTTATGCCCACATGAGGGTGTCCCGCACTGCCGAGAATACACTATTTATTTAAAACAGTTGGTTCCCTTCAATAGTTTGAATAACATAGTAAATAGGCGAACGCTGGTAGATGCGCGCATTTATTTAACTGGCCTTAAATCCGTCAGCATTCCATCAATCAGCGACCTGGGAACCACGTGACTTTGACCGAATCAATCTCGAGGTATAGTTCCATGAGAAGTAGGCCTGGTCTGGAGGCAACATCACACACTGACGGATAGCTTAATTGGCCCACTTTGTATGGGCGGGGCTTTCGAATCGGCCGTTGCTGTTTTTTCCTCATTGGAATAATTTTTGTTACGCTATCTACTGCGCATATATCCATTTTACTGTGCTATTCCCTGAGATGTGTATTCGTACCATTCTAAGGTCATCAGTGATATCCTACTTTTGCTGAATTTATGAAGTCGTTTCGAAGCACGGCGCTAAGCATAGCTGATACCGAATACGGTGACCAGGCCAGAAACACCATCAATCAAATTATCATGAGACATTTTAGCAAGTGGGAAACAAATCTTGCTGATTCTCTCTAGCAGTGTGCGTTCTCTCCTCGGTAAAATGGTTGACCATATTGCCACTATGATGCGTAAGTAATATGCGAATAGAGACTTGGCTCCATCCTGAGGTGGAGCACAAGGTTGTCCAACTCAGTGAGTATCATGTCATAATGACAGATAGACCTGAAAAGCAGCGTAATCATGGGTGGGATGTCATCGCTTACCTAAACCAACCCTGGTGTAAATCGGTAGCCTTTTTGTCTATATACTCAGCATCGAAGGTTAGCTGCCATATAATTGAAGATAAACCAAAGCATTTGAGCGGATTTCTTTCGGTTGTCCTTGTAAATGTCGATATAACTCCTGAAACACCACGCATTTGTTGAATTATTTTGCCTTTCAAATTCTCCCAGCGTTATTGTTGAGAAGTGAGTGTTGTAGAGCGGAACTCCGCTATTGGTAGCGACAATTACCGGCGGTACCAACAACCTTTCCTCTGAAGAGGTCAGTCAGAGGCTGCATGAGTTGAGCGCAGCTGAGGATCAAGCGTAGGTAGTATTTGACTAGACCACAATATCGACGTAGGTGTTTAAATGAAGTCGGCGCTGGGAAGTCTTTGATAGCTTGGACCTTGTGCGCAAGGTCCTGGAAATCAGGTGATAAAACGAAGTGAGCTAGAAATTCTACTGTGGGCATGCTAACTTCCCACTTGGTCAGACTGACGGTGACACCGTGTAGGATCAACCACTGGAAGAATGACAGAAGAGCTAGTTGCTTTTCATCAAACCAACTGGCCACTATAATGTCGTCGAGGTAGGAATAGGCGAAGTCTAGGCTACGGTGACGTCGTAGATGAAGTGATGGAATGTTAGTGCGGCAGTATGTAATCCGAAAGGCATTTTCAAAAATCCGAACAAGCCGAAGGGGGTATTGACGGCTGTTTTAGGTATGTCTTTTTCTTTTACATGTACTCGGTGCTAGGCTCGAGCAAGTTCTATCTGTGAAGCATGCAGTACGGTCCTGCATATGTGGGATTGGATACCTGGAGAGAACACGGTAGTCACTGCGAGGTCGCCACTCGCCAGGTTTCTTTGGGACCATCTGGAGTGGAGAGAACCAAGGTCTCAAAGTTGCATTTGGAGAATCCTCTGGCGGTTGGGTTGCTACAAGCAACCTCTATTGAGACCTCGGTTCACTTGAGGTGGACCTCGGTCATTCCGATCAAAAAGACCGTAAGTAAAATGAAAATTATAGTGTTGCTCATCCCAACACTGTCACCACAAGACCGCGGTTTCGTCCTGTTGGGACTCATCAGTTGGAGATAGCCTGAGTTGGGCTGAAACTCAGAGCCTAGTCGCTCATGTTTGACGCCATAAGCACTATGCCACTGAGATCCGCGAGCAACGCTTGGTTCAGCGGAACTGAATGCAAAGTTGAATTTGGAGAATCCACTGGCGGTTGGGTTGCTACAAGCAACCTCTACTGAGACCTCGGTTCACTTGAGGTGGACCTCGGTCATTCCGATCAAAAAGACCGTAAGTAAAATGTAAATTATCGTGTTGCTCATCCCAGCACTGGCACCCCAAGACCAAGAACCAAGGTCTATTCGAAGGGCAGATTATTCCAGTTTCCAGCATGTGCTCTAACTGCGCTCTAGCTAACTTTAGTTTCTCCGGTGAAAGTCGACGCATGCACGAAGAGAGGCGTGGGCCGCTTGCATGGATATGGTGCATGACCTGAGATGCCACGG
>CALYDF020007610.1:0-12366 GCA_944474145.2 Dicrocoelium dendriticum | reverse complement strand
CGATTGTGTGGGAGAATGCTGATAGGTGATAATATTTTCACGCAATTCCGTCCTCCAAATTATGGCAACTTCATGCTCCGTTGTTTATTTGCCTGTTTGTTAGGATTTCTTAGGGTGATCAGAATTGTAGGTTGATCCTATCTCCGCTTTCTATACTTCGCTGGATTTTATCACCCTTTTTTCTATTATGGCATTTGGGAAATTATGTGACTGCTATGCTGCTCTCTCAGAATATTCAGGTAGATCTAAAAGCATAGTTTCCACTTCACTCTAGATCGTTTCACAGTACCACGCTACATGATTTAACCTCAAAATCTCCCTATATGTAATCAGTTTTCTTCTCGAATTTGTCCTTGTTCTGACGTTATCATGCCGTGCTGTTCATTTGTTTCAACCCTGGCTGTTTGTCCCTATATTCTTGTCCGCACATGAACTTTTCTCTTTTCACTTCCAACCTCCTCGTGTTGCCATCAAGGTAGTGCGGGATTGTTCCGTCCCAGTCAATCGTTCGGCTTTAATGATGCACAATGTTGTGAGTTTTAATCAAGCAAGCGTTCCCCTCATAAAAGGCTACTGCTTTCTGTTCAACAACGTTAAGATGTTATAGACGGGATCGTACACAAAGGAACGCACTGGAGCTTTATTCACCCCGGTACGGCATTGTATTCCAAAAAGCTGAGGCTAAACTTTCGGAAAGAATTTGGCCCCTGTATAGTAAACGATGAAAAGAAGAACGTAGGAATTGATTAATTGGTCATTGGCTCCCAACGGCCAAATCCCTGTAATTGCTCTGCCGTATTCCGGGTACGCTACCCAGCCAAAAGCTGGCTGGGGTGTTCGCCATGACAAACATTTACCTCGGCCTAAGCAACCAGGTATTATATCGCTCGCCAACAGTACCATGAATTCTTCAAATACTACTACGTCGCTCTCTTCTGCTTCTACTATCATCAATGCATGCCCACCTCTACCACACACAATGCTTCCGTTCGTACATTACTTCATAATCTTCGAAGATACTTTGGATGCCAGTCTCGCCGAAGTTTAAAAGTTTTGCCAATGGCTGTCCTTTGACGCTGATCTCCATTCCGGTATGTAGCCATCAACATTCGAACCCTCAAGCAGATTGAACAGCACGCTGACTCCACACACGCCCTAGAGTCCCTTACCATACATATATGTTGATTCTCTGAGATCCAATTACAGGATTCCAGCATATTGTATCAACTGCCGTCCTCTAAGTTCTGAGACCTAAATGCTTCCTGCGTCTGTCTGGTGACACAGAAGCAACTACAGCTGGTTTTCCATCACATTCAGTGATCAAGTGGAGGCACTTTTGCTCGATTGGTTCCTGATTGATAGCTGTTTGTTTGCGATTCGACTTCAGACTTCATGCAGATTCAATAGACTTCGTGGCAACCGACGTAGTTTGTTTGCGAACTCCACCGGCTCTTAAACTGACCGCAGTTGTACTACGATTAAGGAGGATTATTTTATCACGGAGAGCGCAAACTTATGATCAAAGAAAAAAATCGATGCCATCGTCCTTACCAGGGAGTTCAGCGCACAGGTCGGTTGTCTACTGCTATACGAACCTCATCTTTTTGGCCTTCATGCAATTGATGAAATTCGTATTGATAATTGAGATTGACTTCACATGTTCTGTGAGGACAACCGCCTCTTTCTCCCAAGTGCGAAATCCAGGTATTTGTAGAGACGCGCCACAACCTGATGTCCCCAAGTACTCAGTATTGATGTGTCAGAATTTGATTACATTTTAAGCAGTTCCGTTTGACTTGTTATTGTACTGGGTTGCAGATGGCAGTGGTTCACATACCTCGACTTAAATCACGCCCTGGTCTGTGTGTACATCTGCACGACCGATGGGGTACCTCGAAAACGAAGCACCGTGAATAGCAACAAACAAGATAACACCTCTATTCCATTGAATCAATCTGTGAGATAACTGGGATGGAGTTCTGGCACACATTCGCTTTCTTTCACCGCCGCAAATATCTAGCAGCTGCTTTAATCAGCGATAACCATCTAGCGATAACTTCTGTTTCAAGCTCATCCGACAACCCAGGCAATGCCTGTGTAAGTAGCGGGAAAACTGATGGTCTCCTCTTGCTTCGGAAGTGGTGAGGGTAATTCTCTGGAAAACTTCGAAACCTATTTCAGCGCATTTAGTCCACTGGTCACAGAAGACTTAGCGTTAGCGACGCTATTTACGATGTTGGTGATTCCCCAATCACCAATATGTGTAAACGCATGGACCTCTAGGCATAGCATTCCAACGTTCAATTCAACTGGCATTTTCCTTCCACTCGCCTAACAATAATGGCTATTTGCGCTCTTTGGAACGCTTCTTTGAAAAAGTGTAACAATAGTAGAATAGGGAATAAAAGCCAAGATTTGACAAGTCCTTTGTGATGGATTGTGGGAATGAATTTAATTCAAAGAAGTTACACCAGAGAGAAAACTGCATCTATTGACTCACCATCTTATCCTCGTTAACAAATATGGGTATATCCGTCTACAACAATTTCGTGAGTTTGGTGAGCATATTGTTTGCCTGTGTCTTGTCACTCAATGATTAGAAATCAGTTCAAGTCATCTGAAGCATCGACGAGTCGTTTTTCAAAAATGGGTAGATTTGGTGCAGAAATGACATCAGCCCAAAGAGTGTTTCACGATGAAGGAACTCGAAAGGAAAAATAATTCCGGCGGCACGCAAGTCAAATGTATTTGTGGACGAGTTGCAATTAATGGTCTCCTCAATTCTGTGTTGCAGCTAAGCTTCAAGTGGTGAAGTCAAGCGTAACACAGAATTTTCAATATCTGGAACAACAAGATTAGGTCTCCTAGTAGACGGCGATATCGTCCGCTGTACCCTCATAAGGGCTTTCAGTTGCCTACGGAATTGCAGGTTTGACAATCCATTCACATTTATCGTTGGCCGTCGATATGCGATCTCCAGTGCAAACGGGTAGCGTTGTAATCAGGGTTGCCACGCCTGAATCTTGTCTCTAACTGGGCCCTCACATAAGCACGGAGCATTCGGTGGGAATCTGGAGGGATCGAAACTAAGGAAAGCCCTCCCTAACAGACCAACATTTTGGTTCGCCTTTTGTATCCCCTCTTGTACTGCGCCGAACAGCCGAGGTCACCTTGGATCAGCACCTCAATGTCTCGCGCTCGTGAGGCGCTTTACAGAAATTCGTCTCCTAATTTATATGCGTACGTGGGCTACTGGAAGACATGAACGGTTTTGCGGCTGCTCTTGTTATAAGGAAGTCGATTTAATTGGAACATTCAAATGCGCATTCTAAGTCTCCACCCAACATATCGTGATCTACCTGGCAGTCGTTTGCCGGCCATAGCTTGATGACCCTGTAAAAAACAAGAAATTTAACTTTATGAAACTCACTACGTCGTTAATGAAGAACAAGAATAACTCCGGCTCTTATGGAACACCATCAGCTTGACCAGAGAAATAACCTCGAACTGGAACCAGATGGCGCCGTTAATAAAGGAAGTTTCCCATCCATCCATGGACAGGGTATCCAACTCCGTGTGCTTCCAACTTTTGGAGAAGGATGCAGTGATGTATGCGGTCGTATGCTTTGGAAAAGTCTAGGTAGATGTCCAATGCAGATCCCACTGTAGGCCATCTCGGTCCGACTGCCATGGGCATGCGATCATTTGATAGTACATGACCGATGCTGACGTAATCCGTGTTGCTCAGGTGCTATGATGTTAAATCATTCGAGGTGACTCATTACGTCTTCAGCTATGATCAACTCCGTCGCCTTAGAGAGGACCGGGAGGAGAATCACTGGGCGATAGTTTGCTGGCACTGAAGGGCTACCACTCGTGAAAATAGGGGATATGATGCGGGCTGTTCTTCCAGATATATTTTAGAAAATTCGGCATAATCTTTCAGCTCACCTCGTAGCTGAAACCTACAGCGCGTTTAGGGGTAGGTTTTCAATTCCGGGAGAACTACTACAGCAGTTTCCTCAAAATGGTCGCTGAACAAAACGTGAAATGCGTACATACTGGCATCTGGGAGAATGGGGCACGTAGTTGAAATCCTGGTAACACATCGGAATATTAGTGCATGTGGTAGATGCCGAACGTTGGCTGCATCCTCGGCGGTTTGTGCACATCCATCCGGTGATATTTGTGGAGAGCAGCAGGTTACCTTTCCTGGAGGCTGTTTACATGTTTGTACCGAAACTTTTATTAACAAAAAACATTTCCGCTAGACTCTGCTTGTGTACTAAATTTTCCTGGCGCACAAGGGTGGAACATTTATTACGATGCACAACATAGTTACTCCAGTTGTCAAGGCTAGGGTTCGATTGATGCACATGCCACAAGGGACGTCTCTTAGTGACATGCGTTGTTCGGTTGTGCTCCGAATGAATATTCGTGCCCTTGCAGGACTTAGGGGCATTTTTACTGATGCAGATATAATCAGCTCACAGCGATTGCCAGTAAGAGAGTGCAAAGCCCTGTCATTGGAGCTGTCGTCCAGAAACTACAAAATCGCATCTCCTAGAAGTTCTGCCATCCAGTCACAGTAGGTGATTGTCCGAAACTTTTAGTATATTTTCGTGCATACTCCGCATAATATACTGTCGTAACTAATGGTTAAGTGGTAGCTACGCCCCAGAAATCCCTTCAACCTTGGATTCTTAACCGTGAGATCTTCGTTTGTGAGCACTAAGTTATGCACAGATGGTTTATTTCCGGCTCTGAACTGGGTGGGTAAACAAAATTGAATGAAGAGCGGAGTACTTGCAATATACTTTTGCAGGTCTGTCTTAAACTGCTCCTTATGGAATGCCAGAAATGTCAAATCATGAATATTAAAATCGCCTGAGTTGAGAACATTTATGTGTCGTCCTAGTAGGACCATTCCCAAGGATAATGCCATGCAGGAGTTCATCCCTGAGGTGGACATGAGGGACGCTAAACAACGGCTATAGGCAAGTGTCGTTGCGTCATTGTCTCAGGTTACACTAAAATGAGTCTATGATCAGCGTTTCCGCATCGACCACGGGTTCGCACTGCGAATCGTCGGCGTAATACCTTATTACCTCCAACTTTGCTAGGTCGATGGTTTCGGAAAAATGACGTACCATTTATCGCGACCTCAGCATTGGTAATTTCTGAGTGGAACCGTGTTTCCGTAACGAATATGAGATTCCATGCATGTGACGCTTGCCGTAGCCGCAATTCGGCAGCCTTTTTCAGGATTCCTTGTACATTGGTGCACATGCAGGAACGTTTCTCTGTGTTTAGCTGTGAATCGTGGAATGCGTGAGTTGGATAAAATGGATGGTCCTAACAACGGTTTCCTTCCGGTTTTCTTGCAAGTAATGCTTCGCTTTTCTGCGCTCGTTCTAAGGAATATCCGGGAATAGACGGATGGAAAACGAACCGTTCCGAAGGCAAGCTGTCGATAACAGGACAGCTTCTGCTTCATTGACAGAAGTCAACACAACTCGTAGAATTCTTGGTTCACCGAAATGCTGTGAGTTTAGGTGCAGCGTAAGGCCCGTCAATTTGACGGGTTTAGTTACAACACCCATAGTATCACATGAAGTTACACTGGTTCAAGTTATCTAGTTGTTATCCTTTTAATGAATTTGAAGTCGATTATGGTACCTTGGTGCGGATTACCGCTGGTATTCTACGTGCAAATCTGGTTGGGGTCAAACGACTAACTGGTCGGTATACTGTCGATGGTGGCTGTTTGGGTATGGCTTCTTTTTCTTCTTCATTTACTTTGGGTACGGTGGAAGTAGACGAAGATCTAAGTTTCGGTCACCTTTGCAGAAACAAAATTGTAACCACCGCTGCTGTTGAATACTTCTGAATTTTTGGCACCGTTTGGCGAGTGCTCATTGCAAACGGACTGGCTGTTGTTTTTGAGACAGGTTTCAGCTACTGGTGGTATTGACGTTTAATGCCACAAGGGACGCATTTTTTGCCCGCTGCCTAGCATTCTTCCTCAGTTTCAATGCGGGGCCTGATGGGTATGATTAGGATTTACCCATTCATGTTTTCTATATATGGAACAATTTTAGTGTTTTTAATTTGTTCAAACATAGCCACCAGTTGTTTCTGCTCCTAAGATAATTCATGTACAACCATCAAAAGTGAGGGAACTGTAGTACTGAACAGAACCACATTGAATCTGGTTTACTATTGTTTAACATCAACTGGTTTACTGTGAGCTTGGAACACTTGCGATGCAGCTTGCCTTAGCAACTGCTACACTGGATTCCAATCCGTACCTTTTAATGTCATGAAGAAAGGCCACAAACTACTGTCTATCTGGATGCAATAACATGTGCATTAGATTGGCTGCCACAATCAACTGCGTCGAGCAAACGTATTTCCATAGAGGTCGGAGCGCTTATGGTTTCCTACCGGTCGCCTGTGCGCTGAATTGTCTGCACGTTCAAGGTCGATACGTTCTATGCGTCTAGCCCAGGAGTGGAATGTTTAGGCATCGAGATAGCTATCGAATCAAAGGTGCGCACTGACCTTCATAATTTAAAGCGACTCAAGTCCGCAGAAACAAAAGGATTTCTCAATGAGTTTTCCAAATGCAGTAGCAAGGCAATTCTTAACCAGTTAGCAGGTCTGTTGTCTGAGATTTAGCGCCAGTCAATAAGGGTGCCTTGACATTGTGTGTGAACCAGAGAGGAAGCAACCTAAATTGCTTGCTTTTAAATTACTAACAGCCATTCTGCTCCGCAGGATAACCCCGATTCTGAAACTACAATGGACATACCACCCTGGTCTAGGGTGAGTAGAACATATGTTTACGCTTTGCCAAATCCTCGCGCAACCTCGTCTTTGCTGTCGGCACTCCAGTTGCTTTGGACCCAGTAGATCGACTTGTTTGTGGCGCTTTTTGCAAAGTATTGCGTACCTGCAAAATATATTGCCATCTTTCGAGTTTCATATAGCAGTATCTCGGGCAGGGCTAGGGTATAATATAGGCTCTCTTAACAATGCCCCCTCATTAGAATTGTAAGGTAGGGATGCTTAATTTCGTCGTTTTTCTTCGGTGTTGCGATTGTTTGTCCCAGTAATCGAGTTGAACGATCTTCGGGATTAAGGCGTACAGCTTGTTGCAGGTCAATACGCAACCGACTTAGACTATGCTGGTGGTATTTACTCGCTCGTTTAGGACCCATAGATTGTGCAGGTCAATGTAAACTATCTGAAATTTGAAGACTAAACTGGCACGAATTTTGGCTCATCGAAATGTTTTGGCATCCACCTGCCTTGTGCTGATTTTGAGCGCGTGCAGCCGACGCAACTAAATAGATTCATCTGTATGGGTGGCAGTGATTTTGCTGATGGCAATAATGTAATGGTTGTTTTTCTTTTTAATCTCAATGCCCGAGCAGTTTCCGCCAATCTGAAGCATCTTTGAAGTCGTCGTGACGTTTCACTTCCAAAAATGAGCAGGGTTTGTAATCCCTGTGTTTGCGAGATGCTGTTGTAAGAAGATGAGTCTCGGCCTTTTCCCATAAATGAGCTGAATGGGATTTCGACTTTGAACAACGGTGGTCTGCGGGGAATAGCTAGTCGGTGTTGGAAAAGCCACGTTTGCAATGACGATGTTAAAGAGTCGTGATCTAGGTAATACGAACCTATCTCTTGAATGGCTATTACCGCTGTGTAAAAACCGGTTGCAATATCATGTCTTTTGCATGCCGTGGGTAGGATTACCACGGTGCACTGAAGTCGCTTACGTGATGCAGCACTGAAATAGACCGCGCGGTTGTCAAACTAACAAATGGGGGCGAAATGTTAAAGCGCTGAATTTCTGTGTTGCAACCGTCGGTGACGTACTTTTTCTAGGGAGCAAGGGTGAAAAAATTACAGAATATGGCGCTAATTTAAACTAAACGAGTAATGAGATTACTCACTGATTCTATTGCTCAATACCGTAAAGTACAACCGGACTTGAAAGATAATAAAGAAAGGTAAGCTAATATGTAAGGTACATATATTATTATATCTGTATATATAGCGCATATAATCATTCCAGAAATTTCCATGGCTATATACCTAATGTGTGGGAAGCCGCTTTGATCAAACCTATATATATTTGAAACAGTTAGTTCCCTTCAGAATATATGTATTGATGTAGCAATAAGTAGGTGATGTTGATATAGATAATTGAGGATCATTACAGCCAGCTTTCCAAGCAGATGGTCGTCCACATGCTCGAAAGTGCACCAGACTGCAGTTCCAGCCTGTTGGGAGTCGTCAGTAGTGCGCATCCATCCGATCCATCAGTAATCGAACCTATGACCACTAGTTGTTTGCATCGCCAGTCAGCTGATTTTGCCACATGGCCACGGAGGACATAATCGGACCGCGATAATTTGCAAGGTAACCATAATAAAGCTCGTCTTATCCTCCACTGACATGTAAGTTACGAAGGTCGCAGAGTACAGTGTCGACCCGAAAAAACACGACGTCCACTAACAGAAGCAACGTACGACACAGCATTTAGAAATTGCTAGGGCTGATATATTTTAATATAATCATGAGTAGGGAATTTTGAAATAGATAACTGAGCGGATTATGGTCCAGTCATCTCCTCCTGTGCGATTGATTCCCCAACTACAGCATGCTTGTGTTTGCATGGAGGGGTTTGAGCCGATTCCTTTCCTGAAACGTGGCCCTATCCGCATGCCTCCATGTCTAATTCCTTCGGATTTCCACTGGATATCGGATGTATGGAGGAAGCTCTGGGTGGCACAGCGCAAGCAACCCATGGTACCTCTGTAGTTGCATGCCTCCTGTGGCTGTCCTAAGGAGGCCGCAGTGACAGGCAAATCGGAAACCGCATGCCGCTAACCATGTGTAGCCGGCAGTTCAAGTAATATGATACGGCCATCCATCCATCAACACAATCGTCGTATATAGTAAATTGATCATTATAGCCCTCGAGCGCACAAATCCATTTCGACTAAGTAATTCGATAGCTTTCTCCAAAATAATTATTTACTTGTTTTGTAATGACAGAGGCAAAATATCCCCACTGGGTTTCAGCATAACGTACAATGTTTCCGAGGATGATGCGCAATCTCCATCGAGATCACGATTCACATTGAAGTAAACCTACGCATTGAAACTCACTGCGACAATATCCGAATCCAAGAGCTTCGGTGTTGATTGGTGTAAGAGACAGATTCGCTTGCTAATGATTTCTTGAATATGGGAGGGAATTTTTCTGAAACTTCTCATTTTATAGTTCCATTACACATGATCGCGAATGTCTAAGAATTTTCTTCAACAAATGCAGATAGTGCTCCGTAGTGGGTAGTATGGTGCATTCATTTTGGACACACATCCTCTTAGCAATTGTGATCAAATGGTATAGTCACGGGATCGCTGCAGCTCAAAGGACCGCATGCATCTGGCTCAGCTACCGTGCATTCCTTGCTAGTGGCCACCAGGTCCAACTCCACTAACTCAGTCAGAGATCTGAACCCGGGTAAGCGGTATCGTAGAGGAAAATCCTTGATGACAGGTATTTACACGCTTTGTGGATCGTCCATCATTTCACATCTGAGGTCCGTTTGGCGGTAACGGAAAACTACAACCCCTCCCAGTTCTATGATTTGGGAGTGACAACGTTCTGGGAGGTCATCTCATGGCTAATTCACGCGAACCTGAAGCGGGATGTTCGCTGATTTTTACTGGTTTACTAACATCAAGCTGGACGCTAGTCTACACGCAGATCAGTTATTCGGAATATGTTGAATCGAGAATGGGGATTGTGCTAACCATTGAAGG
Source organism: Dicrocoelium dendriticum (assembly GCA_944474145.2). Lineage (NCBI taxonomy): Eukaryota > Metazoa > Platyhelminthes > Trematoda > Plagiorchiida > Dicrocoeliidae > Dicrocoelium > Dicrocoelium dendriticum. The sequence continues at coordinate 2,520 of CALYDF020007610.1, read as the reverse complement.
TTCCGCCGCTAGCGGCTTTGGAAAAGTCATTCGCCCATGCGATTCGGTTGAGTTACATTGATGCACGTCACTTTAATTTCACTGAGTGTCGCCAGTATTACAATTTATCACGTCGAATGTTGCGGTTAAATTTAGTTCAGTTTCTTTGCGGTACTATATCAGGGAAAAGTCTACAGAGTTGGCTGTCCCCACTGAACGTCAAACTGATAATATAACTACCCTCAGCATCAACATACAACAGATGTGTCCCCAATGTGATGAAAATTGTGCTTTCTTCCAAAAACATACCTGAAAGCTCAATTTACACATGATGCAAGTAACGTAAGTATCTGTCCTCAGAGCTAGGCATGTAGATATTCAAGCGCAAGTCCAAAATGTCCCCGCGAAAGTGAAGTTAGCGGAGTGTAACATTGATTCCAGTAGGTCTTTCTTTTGATACGCATTAGTGCGACGCAGAACCAACTGTTTAGGTGGCAGCAACTTCCTCAAAATTAGTGAAACCGGAACTTCATCCAACCAATATGAACGGGCGCAAATTTCAGTGCCACCTGCCTAACTTACATGGGTCTGCATAAGCTCGCACATGCTACGCACGCTCTAAGTTACGCCCCTGAATTTCACAGCACATTCCCTTGTGTAGTATAATGCTCAGGGCTTCTTCAACAAATTATCCTTTATTTAATCTCGTCAAGCATTGATGTCTATGTTTGTAAATAAAAAGCAGACGTAGATGAATGTTGAAATCGCTGATACGGATATCGCTATACCAGGTCGACCTGGTACAGGAGTTAAAGTATTTTTGTACCATCACATCGACCCATATCTCCAAGTCTTTGAAACCTAGAGATTTTGGTTGTGAACAAACTGCGGTGTCGCCTGCAACTAAGCCGTGGTGACACATGCTTGCTTGCTCTCGTATACCCTCCTCTTCTGTCCGCTGTGGAACTAAGCATTGTGTAGCATATTAAGTATATTATCCGGTCATCTAACAAGCCTTCTAAAATGTTGAGTTCCCGATTGGTTTCAACTATATTTCAAGATATCTAGAGCTACCATCAAACATGTGTAGTGGAAACCGTTCAGACAAGGTCTAACGCTCAATTTTTCCTTGTAAGCGACATCAAATAACGTGCAGTGGGTTTTCCGGCCTCCCTTGGTAAGCAGTTTCAGCCTAAACTACAAATATTATTCTCCAGCCTATCAACTCATAAATACGTTACTTCCCTTACGAGAGTTCAAACTGGGGACAGTTCGGCAATTCTGTACCTGGGATTTACCAACGAAGAGCATATGATTAATAGGGTAATATAGAGTAGCCCATCGGGGCTCAGTTATCACGCAGAATCGCTTATTTACTGCTCTTGTAATGTCTGATAGGCAAAGCACTTTAACTTAGACATTGAAGAGGTCCATATGGCAAACTATTACAGCATTGAACACGTTCTCATCAGTAGCACCGCTTGGTCATTTCTGGCATAATAACCCGTGATGTCCAGGCAGGTTTCGTCAAGCAACTCAGTGCTCTAGTAAAAACCGTACCAGGACTAAGATACTTAGGTCAATAAACGACACTTTCTTCCTGAGAAATTTTACGTAGAAAACAAATGACCATGTATAGTTTACTTTGAAAAGCATGCAAAATGGATCCATGCACTGAAAATTAAATGTCTTCAAGGTAGAGCGAAACAAATGTGTTAAACTTGTCCGCCAAGACATATTGTTGCTCGGACAGGATTTGACGAAGAAATTCTGCTCCAGTCCTAAGCTGCTTCACATGCATATTGACAAACTTCGCAAAGTACAGCGTGGCATCCCGTCTCAAAACGCTACATCTAGGATTGTGCGAACTGCCTAAAAAGCAGTAAATACAACTAGACAACAGTTCCATCGTACTTTGCATAACGCACCGTTATCTCACTTTATCCTTACACAGATGACGTCACTACCAAGACTTAGCCATATCTATTTTCATGGCCACAGATCTGCTGAAGCGATTGATAAAACTATACGAGTAGAATTCCCCTGGTCCTGATGACATACGACCCAATATAATGTAGGTGGCTGCCATGAACATAACTAATCGTTGTCTCTGTTTTTTAAAATCTGTCTCGACGAGATACGGTTACAAACTGTGATAAAATTTGGAATAGTCACCCCAATTTACATGGGTGACGTTCGTGATATATCCAGAAATGGAGACCTGAATTCGCTAATTCCTCTACTTGTACATTCGTGTCATTAGTTGTTTCAGAAATAATCATAGGATGTTTGGAATGGCAAAATATATTCGTGAAGGAGCGGTATAAATTCTGCCACCAAAGTATATTTAAAACGAACTTTCCGTAAGCCTTTACCAGTTGTACGGAATCCGTCGATATTAGGAGAGTTGCTGAAGTTAGAGTTTGCTCGTTCAGATTACCGCAACATTCTCTACATGCTTCATAGCTATAGATTGGTTGACCATATCCTAGGTTTAAAGTACTCATACTTTAACCAACCACACTCAAATCTGCGGTCGCA
>CALYDF020007609.1:0-12371 GCA_944474145.2 Dicrocoelium dendriticum | reverse complement strand
GACGCTACATGCTCAGAATCTGTGAGAGTGGACAGTACCATGAATTTGTACACCATCAGCTTCGTGCCAATGCTAAGCTGATGGTTTTTCCACACTCGGTACTCAAGCTTCCCGAATGCCGCTGCCGCCTTCGACACGCGATTACGCAACTCAACGTGTAGCTGCTGATCAGTCGACATCACACTCCCAAGGTAGCTGAAGCGGGAGGTGGTTTCCAATACTTCAGCACCAATGCTGATTTGCGGCAATATTGAAGATTGCACCCCCGGTGAAGGCTGAAAGCGACAGACAGTTTTGCTTGTGTTGATGGTGAGCCCGGATTTGGCCGCTGTCGAAGCCAGAGCACTAGTCATGTGCTGCAACTCATCCGCGCCGTGTGAAAACAACGCACAGTCGTCAGCAAACAGCAACATACGGATAGTTGTCTCACAGACTACAGTTCTCGCACCGAAACGACGGATGTTCAGCAACCCACCATCAATACGGTGCTCCACACGAACACCGTAAGCACAAGCCGCATCAAAAGCACAAGACAACATTGCATGAAGATAGATATTAAACAGGGCAGGAGCTAACACACAGCCTTGCTTCACACCAGAGACAACTGGAAAGTCATCAGAGGTCTCTCCACTCAGCTGCACCCTCGCTCGCATACCACTGTGCAGACATTCAATTAAACTTACAAACTTACGCGGGCAACCAAACTTACCCAACACCAGCCACAGTGCCTCGCGGTTCACCGTATCAAATGCCTTGGTGAAATCAACAAAAAGCGAGTACAATGGCTGGTGTCGTTCTCTGCACTTCTCTTGCAACTGACGAGCCGCAAACACCATATCTATAGTGCTGCGACCCGAACGGAATCCACATTGCTCTTCCGCCACGTTTGGTTCCACAATCTGACTCACGAGGCGATTGAGCAGGATTCGGGCAATCACCTTGCCCACACAACTCAGCAAGTTGATGCCACGATAATTCGTGCAACATTGCTTGCTACCTTTGCCCTTGTACAGTGGTAGCACAAGGGCATCCTTCAGCTCAGCAGGCACCTCCTCCTCAATCCACACGCGTTGCACCAAGTGGTGCAGCGCAGTCAACAACGCGGGTCCACCGTGTTTCAATACTTCAGGTGGGATCCCGTCACCTCCGGCACATTTGCCGTTTCGCAGCTGAGCAAGTGCTCTCTGCGTCTCATCCAGTCTCGGCGTATCCGCCAGATCCGCCTTCACATCGTGCTGCTTCAGGCCATTCAATGTAGGCCAGTCGATCTCTGAACGGTTGTTCAAGAGACAGTCAAAGTGTTTCCGCCAGATCTGCATTATGTCTGCAGTCTGGGTGCAGGTAGCGCCTGAACTACCATCGATCAGTGTCCTCAGCGGCTCCAATCTCGGTCCATACACCGCCTTCAAGGAGTCAAAGAATTCCTTGTGTTGACGGCGTTCGGCGTAGCATTCCATCTGCTTCGCCTTCTCCGTCCACCATGCATTTTTAATGCGACGGAGCTCTCGGGTCAGTCGCCGTCGAAGTTTGCGAAACTGACTCTTCTTCCCCAAGTCACTGGGGTCTGCAACATGTGCAGCAAATGCTGCATTCTTCTCTGACACCAATGCGTCAATCGTCACATTGTTGTCATCAAACCAATCAGGCCGCTTACAGTTTGCGCGCCCGATGGTCTCCTCCGCAGCAGCTGTCACCTGGTCGCGAATGTGGTGCCACAGGTCGCCCACTGTGGCTATACAGTCCACATCACCACACAGGCGTGCAGCCATCGCCTTCTCCAGCTCAGTACGTTTCGCCACAGTACCGAGGGAGAGAATGTTAAATTTACGCCGATTCACGGCGGGAGTGCAATACATAGATTTACGAAAATATATGTACAGTTTGGTCCGAACCAATTTGTGATCAGTGCCACACTCAGCTCCACGCAGTACACGTGTCATGCGCACTTCACGCATATCACGCTGACGTACGATGACATAGTCGAGCAGGTGAGCGTGACCACTCCGTGGGTGCGTCCAAGTTGCTATATCACTCGCACTCAGTGCAAACCGAGTGTTCGTGATCGTCAGGCCGTGAGTGGCACACAGTGACAGCAGCCTGTCACCGTTCGCATTCGCTGAACCAATGCCATGCGCACCGATAACATCTGTCCACGCTGATGCATCACGCCCAACGCGCGCGTTGAAATCACCCAGCAGAAATAGTCGGTCGCTCCTCGGCACAGACCGTATCACGGAGGATAGCTCAGTGTAGAACTGATCACGCGTGTCATCAGGATAACACATGGTCGGACCGTACGTGCTTATAAAGTAGCAAACTTACCTCTTCCGAGTCGTAGGCGAACAGTCATCAGCCGCGCGCTGATGCCCGTTGGTTCACCCACCAGCTGGCCATTCAGGCGGTCGGATATTGCAAATCCGACCCCATGTTCACGTGGTGCTGAGGCGGCGTTCCCCACCCAGTAGAATGTGTAGCCAGCACCTGCTTCATGTAACTTACCTTGCTCAGCGAGCCGAGTTTCACTGAGCGCCGCAATATCGATGTGGTAGCGCGCCAGCTCCATTGCGACCAGTGCAGTGCGTCGCTCCGGGCGCTCGCTCGGAGTTCCGGTCCAGTAGTGTGCGCACGTTCCAGCACCCGATGCTGAGTGCTTTGCGCGCAGGCATACGATTGCATTGGTGGGCAATCGCACGCGAGGTGGTCGTTGTGCTTCGGAGGTTTGCTTGAGGGACTCCACCCGGAGCCTTTGGCTCAATAGCCTGACCCACAAGGCAGTGGGTGGTTTGGAGGTTTGCTTGAGGGACTCCACCCGGAGCCTTTGGCTCAATAGCCTGACCCACAAGGCAGTGGGTGGTTTGGAGGTTTGCTTGAGGGACTCCGCCCGGAGCCTTTGGCTCAATAGCCTGACCCACAAGGCAGTGGAGAGCAGATCCAGCTCAGGAATGTGATTGCAGAGACAGATTGGGATCTGCTTGACGGCCGTCACACGCAGCCTTTGAGGTTCTGGAACAGTTATCATATGTTTTGCGACCGTAATTGGATACGCACCTGCGACCACGGCCAGACGCAGGTGGGTTTTTGGCGGGTTTGCACCAATTTGACCAGGGGCTGCCTGGCTTGAGGCGGGCAGTAGCAAACCATTGAACACCCGGAGGTGTCCTCCCACCGTCAGAGACAATGCGTGGCACTCGTGCTCTACGCCAATCGAGCATTGAGAATATCACCCGTAACCTGTTGTCTCCCATGGCTAGGTTTTACGGGAAGTGGGCCATCGACCACTTCCTAACCTCCGGAGAGGATGGACTAGGATACTGCCAGGGCGCCCAATCCTGACAGGAGAACGACTCGGGTCCTCAGCCAAAGCCTTCGATTAAATGAACACCCGAAAGGCAGCGGGTCTAGCACATGGTCAGTTAGCTGACTCATGCGGATTGGTGTCCTGGATCTTAGCAGGGAGAAGGGCGAAACCTAACTCCCACCCAGCGGTCGCCACGTGGAGGCGCCCAGGACATGAGACTATGGCGCAACAGTAGCAGCAGTGGGTAGACCATCTGTCAGGATCTAGCCACCACCAGCCTCAGCGCACCATAGGCTCTCCCGTATGTATACACACATATATACATACATAAATATACATTTCGACATGTTATGTATGCATATATATTTGCATATATATGTATATATACCGTTACTCTTACTATAAAATTTCAGAATTTGTTTATATATTTACCTACTCATCTATATATATGTTTATATATATGTATATATATGTGTGTATTGTATTTGCATTCCCTTGGTAGTTGCATACTTGCGTAATTGCTATTAGATGTGCTGAATGTTACAAATACACATACCTAATATATGACACCTAACAACTACCGGCGTTACATATTAGCCAACTTCTTCTGCTTAATGAATTAAGTAAACCTATCAATAGTCATTCACATTGCCATAATTATTTAACATCCCCCATCTCTTCTAACACATCCTTAAATGTTCCGCTTATTGGGCCATACAACATTTCAACGACATCACGCCTTTCAACAATAAAGCCTCTGCAATGCACTTATTGATTCCTATGTTTCTGCATTACCAGTTCTACAACTTTGGATGACCAGCGCCGTCTCTTCCTTCGTGGTTTCAAGAAATACAACATATACAATAACCAGACAACTGGTATGAATGCCCCTTATCCAAGGAAGTAAGTTAGTTTTACCAGTTGCTTCATGTAACCTTAACCTTTGCATATGTGAACCAACTGCATTAACACTTATTCGCTCCATAAAACATCCGCTCACACTTCAGCTGTATTTACCCGGACCGGGACTCACATCTCAGATTTGCCTAGCGGCGGGTTTGGTTCGGTAGTTATGCTAGGCCAACTGAAGAGGTTGCCATTAGATGGTGGTTTGTATATATATATATATAGTATACACATGTTAACTCGATGTATGTTTTGTATTGAAGGAGGTTAATGTGGTTCTCATAGCTAGTTGTTGTGATAGACAACAGGAGTATTAGAAATCACTTGGCGCCACATTTGTAACTGTCATCCTGGTACATGAATCTGAGAGATTATGTCTTTTGGTGCGTACTATTATCGGAAACTTCCTGAGGTTGTGTCCGAGGTAAAGAAATATGCATCTGCCACAGCTTTTTACAAGTATACGGCTGTGACTCCAAAGCATTTTGAACGGCAAAGGTGGAGGGGTTGCCAGATGAGTACCCGTACCGATACGTGCAGTATCCCAGTGTTCATGGCAAGCGTAGCAACTTTCCTGGGAGACAGTAAGTTGCTATTTTCACGGTATAATAAATGCTACACCGTTACAGGATGCTGGATTGCTGAGCCCATTTCTCTTTCAAGTTGAATGTTGAATTTTAAGAACGAGGGGAATTGCATTTGTGTCACTGTTCTGGTTTCCATTTTGGGAAGCCATGGATATATCCACAGAACAGGCGGTTGACGGAGATGCAGGAGAAAGAGTGGTTTCCCTGAAGTCCGTGTTCAACTTGCCAGAAGACACTAGCAAGTTGTCAGATCCTGCATCTATTTGTTCGCTGTCGAATGTCGGTTTATCTGTTAGCAACGACCTTGCTAGTAACGAACCCACAGACAGCATGTTTGATTCGGCTGTTAGCGAAGAAGGCAGCAGGTTCCTGCCCTTGTCAAAAGAAGGCGAAAGAGGGTTAAAGAAGCAGTAAAACCCAAGGCGGTCATGAAAGATCCTTCGGGCGCCCATTCCCCTCCTCAAATTCTACTACTACGGAATCGTTGCAACTGGAAACATCTACGACACTAGAGTCTATAAACGGACACTAAACTGAAACCACCGACGTCCATGGAGCGTTCGGTAAATACTCCGCGTCGCGGAGACTCGTATACCGACTGCAGTGTTATTTTCAGAAACGCCACCGAGTCTTATGCTTTTCTCCCAAGCGACTGTATGCTAGATGACCTTCAGTGGTTTAGAATATGCGTTACCAAAATCCTGCCTCCCGGCTTCCCCGGCGTGAATGTGCGCAAGCTAACCAGACTCGGTAACTTGCCAGCTGACAAGTCTCGCCCTCGCTTGTTGCGAGTTGTTCTGTCCACTCCGGAGGAGCGCCAAGCACTTCTGCGTTTCGCCTTTAAGCTCAAGGGCACTGGCGTCATTGTGCACCCAGACCTTCCTTTGGCGGATAGACTGAAATTGCGGGAAGCTGTGAGAGATCTTAAAGCCCGCCGTGAAGCAGAACATAAGGGTCTCCGCTTGGTGGGTTTTCGGGTGGTGAGCCGGCGGTCCACTTCCGCCCTACCAGAGCCGGTTCTGGTGGCGCAGGATCCCGGACTCACAATGTTAAATCCTCTCAGGTGATCTTAAGCAATGTGGGTAGCCTACGAAACAAGCTGTGCGAAGTCGGCTGCCTTGTCGACGACTGCCGTCCAGACGTTCACGCATTCACTGAAACGTGGTTGTCCACGGACGTCACTGACAGTGAAGTGTGCTTGCCAGGCTACACACTGCTGAGATGTGACCATGCCTCTGATCAGCGCGGAGGTGGCGTTGCTTTGTACGTTAACTCCGCACTTACTGTCTTTAACACGTAAATTTTCACATCATCAGAGGGTGATGTTGAGGCACCAGCAGTTAACCTGTGTATTGCCTCCGCGCAAGTTTAAGTTGTGCTGGTCTATGGAAGCCCCGACAGCGTTGCTAAGGGGCTTGCTGATTTCATCTGCGAGCATTCGGCAAATAGGTGTTTAGTGATGGGGACTTCAATCTTCCCGACGTTGACTGGCAGAATTTTTCCTGCGACGCTTTTACATGGTGTTTGGCTACCGAGCTTCTCGAGGTGGCCTTGCATGCTTCCCTGCACCAATTTGTCGATGGGCCTACTAGATTCATGATGGGTCTAAACCCTTCCCTCTTTGCTTTGATCTTCGCTAAATGCATTGAGTTTGTCACGGATATTGTATACAAATCACCTCTCGTTGCTAGGGACTACGCTTTTCTCTCCTTCAAGTGCGCCCTAAGTCGTCGGACTAACGATCATCCCGACCGAGTTCCAAATATATGGCGCGCGGACTTTCAGACAATGAAAGCCGAAGCCGCAAAGTCGCCTTGTGTCATTTTGGTAAGTGACGACATTCAAACGGCCTGGGACAGATTTAAGTCATGCTTGAGTGAGCTCTGTCCCCCATATACCACTATCTAGCAGGAATAAAACTAGGGCAAAGCCACCCTGGTTTGATTCTGCTGTACACAAACAACTCAACAGACGTGACAGAGGTTGGTGTACTTACTTATCTTCTCCTGCATTGTGCACCTTCAAGCTATATCGTGAGGTTCGAAATGCCTGCAGGCAGTATCTACGACGTGCTCGTCTACAGCATGAAGTAGACGTTGCTCTTATGGCCTCCTCAAACCCGAAACGCTTCTTAGCTTATGTCAACAAGTAATGCAGTCTGGAAGTAAATGCATATCTTTAATTACAAATATATGCATTCTAACTTTGCAACTTTAAATAAATAAATAAATATATATATAGGGTTTCATCAACCATTTATGTACTCTATGAAAGCTCATTCCGCCGTTGTGAGCATTTACCCACCACATATTGAACAGGGACCGACATGCATTTTCACTTCTCCTTCACTTTAGATCACTTAACTTACTTCTCCCCAGGCATTCATATATGCAACTGACGTTTTTGCTTTACTTTTCCTTTATAAATACGCATTCCGTAACAAGTCCCGTATGTAAATAGGTATGCGCATATCGCATGGTTATTTGCCTATTCGTGCCACATCCCTTTACCCCGTTGTTTACATATTATTCTCACAGCCAATTCCGTTCTTGTCCACTTATTTCTCGAGGTACGCTAACCATTCTGCCCAGTCGTTTCCCAAAAAGGAAATCACATAGGAGCAAGTGAAGTAAGCAAAATATTCATTTTCTCTTCAAGTTAAGTGTATCACTCTTCATATACTCCCCAAAAGTGGCTATTCTTCATTTTCTGACTAGCCGAGGGCACTATCTACTTATCCAATAGTATAGGTCCAATTTAGACTCGGGAAGGTTGAATCGGTATGACGCGCGAAATTAAGTTTCTGGTCGCCGAACTACCGTACATCAATCTCCAAAAGATGGAAAGCTAAACAACAGTAACGGCGTAATGTGAACAAGGTATGAAAAAGGAATGCTTAATTAATACTAGTTTGTGTTTTTGGAATAGCATAAGTTTCTGTTTTAATGAGTTGTTATGTAAGGGCACATAATGAGCGTCAATAAGCAATGTGTATGCTGTAATCGGCGGTTGTTTAGCGGGCGTTAATGGCAGACCTAATGGTTAGGACATTTGCAAGCAATTTGCATGCAGCACAAGATGACGTGCTAATGCGGTAGCGTCCGTCTATGTAAAAAAGACGTGAGTATGGAAGGAGAATCCAAAATTTAGATAATCTGTCTATATCTTGATACGCCTGGTGATATATTATGCGGTAAAGGAATGAGTTTAGCTACGGCATTTTTAATGGGGGCACGCGCATTTAAAATTATTTAGGTAGATAAATAACCGGTAGATTGTAATTAGGTATGCATGTCTGCAAAGGGTTTTGGAATCGTTACCGTCGGACTACAAAGGAAAAACGAGGCGACTATGTGTTTCAGTATACACATTACATAAAACGAGCTGCTGAAAGATCGTAGTTGGTAGTAATTAAAATATGTTGCTTCCTTCATATACTGTCTAACGGCAATGCTGCAATGTGCAATAGACCTAACTGACAACTGCAATATGCTGGCCGCTCTGAAGTATTCTAGGTGACTGACTACACAGAAGGAGTCACAGCAATGCTAACATATGCAATGGAGCTGACTGACTGCTCATATAAGCTGGGTGCCCGTAAGTACGAAATGGCACCACTGCACGTAATATTTGGAAGGGAATGTATTTATGTAATTATGTATATGCAAGGACTGATGCGTAAGGTGGTGGCCGTTAGTTATCGGAGGATCTCGACTCTACTTAAGTTGTCACAGCAATGCAAACATATGCAGTAGAGCTGACTGACTGCTCATTTACTCTGGGGGCCATAAGTATGAGATCATGGCCACTGCACTTAATATTTAAAAGGGAATTTATTTATTTATTTATTTATGTGCAAGGGAGGTAAATGGCTGCTAATCTAAGTTGGTGGCCGGTAATTATTGCACGAGCCCGACTCTACTGGGGATGTCTCAGCGATGCTAAGATATGCAAAAGAGGTCACTGACTATTCACATAAGCTGGCCGCTCGCAAGTGTTAGTGGTTGCTGGCTGCACAGCAGATGGCACAGCAATGCTTCCATATGCGAGGGAAGTGATTGTCTACTCTAATAAGCTGGCGGGCGGCAAGTACTGGATGTTCTCGAGTACACAGAAGATATAAAATGCATCCTATCGTAGGCAATGGTGGTAAATGACAGCTCATATGAGCTGGACGCCGGTAATTGTTATCGGTTTCCGGCTGCACAGAATGTGTCACAGCGGAGCCCTTGGTCCATTTAAACCCTCAATATTTCCCCTAATCCTGAAAGCCTACAGTGCATTTGTATGTTTATTACGCCAACATCACCACTATTGTACTAAAGTCTGTGGTGAGTGCACCACAACGGTTCTCACGTTGTCAAGCGATTCACTTTTCGCAATAATTTGTATCCCACGGGACTTCCGTCTCCATGTAATGTTATCTCGTAGTAAACCGTTGTTCCATAATGAATAGAGCCACCGGACTACTCGCATACACCGGGCGCCAGTAATTATGAAATATCGCCCTCTAGATAGAATGCGTCACGGCAATTCTACCATATGCAATGGAGCAATGGAGGCCGCCGTTAATCAATGGATGCTCCCGGTTCTGTTTAAGAAGTCACAGGGATGTCACCATATGCAATAAACTTAAACGACTGCTCAGTTTTGTTCGCCGCTGTTAAGTATCGTACGCTGCTGACTCAACGGAAGATGTGACAGCAATGCCTCCACGTGCGATAGAGCTAAGTGGCCAATAATATAAGTTTGCGGCGGGTAGTTATTACATAATCCGGACTGCACTTAACACGTCACAGGCATGCTACTATATATGCTGTAGAGGTAACTAGCAACTCAAATAACGTGGACGCCAGTAATTAATAGATGTTCCCGATTGCATTTAAGATATCACAGCGATGCTGACATATGCATTGCATGTGACTGACCACTCACACGAGCTCGCCACTCTTAAGTGTGACAGGTTCCTGGCGCCACGATAGGCGTCACCGCAATGCAAGCGTATGCAACTGTACTGACTGACTACTCTAATAACCTGGCGGTCGGTACATATTAGGAGTTCCCGACTCCGCTGACGACGTGAAAGGCATGCTACCATAGGCAATGGTGCTATCGGACTACGTATATAACGTTGACCACGAAAATTATTAAATGTTGCCTGGTCCACAGACTGCGTAACAGGCGTGCAAGCGCATGCAGTGGAGGTAACCAACTACTCACTAAGCTGACCACTAGCAAAGAAAAACTTTCGCCGGTTCCACCGCATTTGCCACGGCAATATAGTGTCCATATAATCAGAGATGAAGTTGAATGTAAACGGGGGTAGTGTAACTCAGGCCCATGCAAAGTGCTTACGCTGTTGTTGACGACAGTATAAGTTTGTCGCATCAACACAGTGGATCACTGAGGTCCAGGCTATATTCCATGCAATGGCAATAGAAATAGGAAATAAATACTGAACGTACCTGTTGAGGGGTTCCATTCTTGCCGTTTCCAGAGGACACGTGCGAGGGGCCATGGAAAGACATGTGGAGAAAAAGGGCGAGGGTTATTATGTGTCCATAAGTACCACGGGACGAACATGACTTACTCTTGCCTGTGTCACTCTTTGGTGAAGCCTCGCATACAAAACAACCTAACTGCCACTGAGAATGGGGCTCTGTTGTCAAAAATAACCAATAACGCATAATCGTCGTTCGTAGAGCCACCCACTAGGCTGCCATGCGGTATGCTCCAAGTTGTACCCAGCGGCTATCAAGCAGCGTGGGTTACCATCCGGGGGAGTCATGCCGCCGCAGCGCCAGAGGGTGGGCAACCACGTCCGACTGAGGTAAGTGAATGCCTCTTTGCTCCTAACCCTTATCGCCCTGAGCAGCAGCTTAAATTGCAATTCCGTCTTCGTGTACACTAATCTGTGCATCCACTGCTTGAGCAAAATTCTGTCCGCCTTCTTCACTTTTGACAAAGACTGGCATCTGCGTGAAACGACCCACAGGAAATGAAACCGGCATAACACCACCGTGGTCCGTGCATATACCGACTTAAATGCCTTCATTTGACCCAGGCACCTTTCCATGACTATAGGCTTCGCTGACAAGGTGGTGGGCAACATTTCCGACATGCCCCGAGCAACTTCCAGGTAACTGCATGCTGTCTCGTTGGGCATTAAAGCGTAAAACACGCTGCGACCTACGCCGAAACCGTCAATCACCATGCAGTGCCAAAGAACATAACCACCGCAGTTCACCTGATGCGTCGCGTCCGCAAGAAGTACGTCCCCGTATTTCGCCGCTATGGAAGTCATTGAAGCAGGAACGAAAAATACGAATCGTACTTGCGACCCATCTCTTTCTACAAGCAAAGCGCCGTTCTTACTCAACAACTCCGCTACCGCGTTTACATCATTCCCCTTAGATACCCCCCCTAAGCGATGGCGGATGGAAAATGGGTCCTGTCGATTCAGTCGTTTGTTATATCTTTCCAAGACATTGTCTCGCAATTCTCCGGTATTACGGAAAGACTGCATCAAATCAAACACCTGCCGCTCCGCCTCGGGAGTCAGACGCCGGTTACCCATGTACAAACTTGGATTCCCCAAGTGAAAATTATGATTATGCACCAGGCAATGCGAGCCTATCTCATAGTAAATGCCCTTAGCACTGATGGATATGCTCGCTTTACAGCCAAGGCTGACATACCTATGCAACATGAATTACGCATAAAAAAGGTTCGCACTTACCGACTGCCACCTTCTCCTTTCCGAATGCAATGGACACAACGATATTGTACCCATTTGTACCGCATCCCCTAGGGTAGCTCTTGACCCGACCTCTTCTTATACGACAAAGCGGTCAACACGTCATATTTGTAAAAAATCTTCGCAGTCTGAAGTTGAAACCGCCTCAAATCTTTCTCTAATTCACCAAACGCCTTATAATATTGGCGAAAAGTAGCGCGGAACGCAAGAGTATCATCCACAGCAATTGCAGCGAAACCGAAACAACACCTGCGCACTAAAACAAACACCGTCTTATACATCGTAAAATAATTCACAACCATTATCAGTTCCCCTAAATCAATATACCTTTATTAAACCCTTATCAAGCCTTAACAACCTACTTCATAAGATTCATCCCCAGCAGCCTGCACAGCAAACCGTACCGCCCCAAAAATACGATCAGCTGTTGTCGATTAATCCGACGCTCTCATTCATTCATTCATATTCATATTCATTTTCCCTTCAAGTTAAGTGCATCACCCTTCATATACTCCCCAAAAGTGGATATTCTTCGTTTTCTGACTAGCAGAGTGCACTGTCTACTTAGCCAATAATATAGGTCCAATTTAGACTCATTTATGCAATTGGAAACTCCGGGCACCTGCTACCAAGGTTACAGTAAACTATGGCGCCATAAAAGCTACAGAACCCCGATTCCTTTATACATCCGCTACTGGTTTATTTATAGTATTTACAAATTATTTAACTACACCTCAGTATCCTACGCTACCATTATACTCCCGGCTGTGCCGGTTGACTTTGGCCCCCCAAACCCGTTCCCGCCCGATGTGAGTCCTGGTCC
>CALYDF020007608.1:0-12305 GCA_944474145.2 Dicrocoelium dendriticum | reverse complement strand
TTCTCGTGATTCAGTCAAGCCAAATTTAGTCTGCTGGCTTACTCTACTGGTTCCGACGTCACTTGTTTTCATTCCTAGTTGCAAACAATCACATTATTTATAGAAGGAATGCTAATTCTCGCGATGTAATTGCATAAATTAAAAACGAGACGGAACGCATCAGCAACTTCTCGCAATATCAACTAACCATTTGGTCAGGGAATCGTAACTTAACTTACGGCTAAACATTGGTTCATAATATATGGTATTGGAAAAAAGACTTGAAGATTACTTGCGTCTTTGACGTCCTTCAACATTTGAGGAAAACCAGTTAGGAGTAACTGAACTGGGTCCAGGTAAACTAATTCGAGTGATTGGGGAAAGACGTAAACGATGATCGCTTAAGAGTTGTTAGACCTTGTATGTAAAATTGAGAAGTCAAATTTTGGCAAGATGGACATCCTTGAACTAAACGACAGCCGTAAACTTCGCTGATACGAAATATGTTTTGCAAATGTTTATGCGAAGATATTATCTCATTAAGGGTTGCGAGGAGGAGAAGAGTATATAAGGCAACTGATTGAATTTGACTAGACAGAAATGAAGCACCAAATCGTTTTACCACCCCTCCAAGTGTCACTAGCCCAACTTCCATTCCAGCCGATTGTCGACAACGGTACGTATGAGCGACAATGTCATTAATTCCAAGAGCTAATTGCTTTGCACTCATCCACGTGGGGGCCTCGAGATATTTGAAAAGCTCCACGAAAAATTGAGCGGACACACCTCGCTATTAAATTCCACGTAGAAATGGAAATCCCTGAAATGTGACGTGCAAACCACCATGATAACTCGTGACTGCTAAGCCTAGGTGGCACCACGTAAGTTTTAAGAGTAGACCCCCTAGCATGTGTATAGCTTCAGTGTAGGTAATCAAACCTGAATACCAGTGTCGTGCGAGACTAACTAACCACAAAATCGCACGCGATCTGCGCCACACCTAAGCCTTCTGGTAACATATCCTAAGTCCGTCTTATATGCTTATTGTTTGATTTGGGATTGGTCAATTAACGCAGGGCGCGCTTTGGTGCCTTCGCGTCAGATGGATGATATTTGCTTGCTTTAAGGACGATTCTGAAGAAAATATGTCATCTACTGAAGACAAACCCAAATCGCTGCACATCACTCTACCCAATCAGATTGTGCCACTGTCCAGCCAATCATCAGTGAGTTAACCACTACTGAACCGCATAACAGGCAGTACGGACGCATGTTAACTCTTGACTGTACCTACCTGGTCGTATCCACCATCTAGCCTTTTATCCACTTACTAGTGGTAGTTCAGGTCATGTCAACTGGCGACGGAGTTGGCAAATGAAATGACAACCGCAGCAGACGGTCTCCATATGATTCTTCAACAGCAGATGCAGTTAGATACTGCTCAACTCTATCTACTCGATATTCTGACTCATAACCTCTGGATGATTTCTAAGCACAAGGCGCCGCATGATGAACAAACCAATTTGGATCGATGATGTCTAAAATTCAGCTTTTCCGACATGGCAGTTAATCTGGTGTTACATTTGATTGTTGATTCAAACGCTATGAGGACAAACTAGGTTGAGTTAGGTGATAATGTGAATTCGTGGCGATCACGAACACTGTATCGTAATTTAGGGGCAACAGAACATGACCGTTTTGTAAAGTACATTTGGCCAAAACAACTACGTTGTTTTGCATTCGATGACACGGTGCAGTGTCTCACCCAGATCTCCGGCGAATGTCCCTCGCTCTTCAGCACACGCTATCACTGTTTAAACATTGTCAAACACTCCATGAATGATTACATTATTTATGCAGGTAAAGTGAACCGAGATTGTGAACGCTCTACATAGGCATCCTTGACAGAGACACAGTTCAATCGTCAGATGCTTATCGGTAGTTTAAAGTCTTCGTCAGAAGCGGACAACCACACACGACTTTTCACCAAGCTGAAACAAGGCCCAGAGATCAAGCTGCAGAAAATGGCCGACGAACGTCAATGCCTGCTAAACAGGAAGCATGATTCCATTAAGGTGGAACAGCGGCAATTCAACATGATGGATGTTAGACCGGTAAAATCAAACCAACAGGAGTCCAAAAAGCGGCATACATCACGTTGGAACTGTGGCGCATGGCACTCCGTATCACAGTGCACTTTTCGCCGACATCGACATTTTGGTCACTCAGATGGTTCCTGCAAGCCACACAATTGGACTAAAACTGACAAGTTCAATAAACACTCTTGGAAGCGAACACAGAGAAAGACTAGCCGCAGCATTGTTGCCACTCATAAAACCGACGCGATATTACGATGGCTCTACATGACATTGGGTGTTAATGGATATCGCACAATCTTCAGTTAGATACTGGATCGGATCTCCTCATTATTTCACAATCCATTTGAGAAGCGATCGGACGTTCCCCTGTTTTGCCAACACAACAAACTGCCCTCATTGCATCTGGAACTACTCTCGGAGTGGTTGATGAGTTAAATTTTTTTTAACAGAGTTTTGAATCTATATATCAGCCAGGGTTGAACAGACTTGGTATTGCTTGTCTAGATAAGCTCAATCTTTGGAGTATTCATTTTGATAAAGTGTGCATACTGACAATGGGTATCAGGGTTCCATCGATAATTATGGACGCGGGCTCCAGCAAACGATTTCACAGCGGTTGTTCCAGCGGTACGCAGTAGTTTTACAGGACGGCCTCAGAATTTGTAACAAAATAAAGGCCCAATTACAGATGAGAACTACATACTAACATGTCGACTGTAGTTACATTTCAATCTTTCCTCCACACGTACAACAATAGATACGCTCTGTCTACATCTACCGCGTTCACTACACTTATGGGGACTTGACTGTTGTTATTACGCACACTTGAACCCAAATTATCGTCCTCCATTGACGACTTTATTCCTCATGAGTACTTCTTCAGTTTCAGCAGCCTGTACAGATTTTGGCCACTACCGTTTACATGCATAGCAGCATGTCTGTTTCGAAACACAACTGTCTGTAAATTTGATTATGTCTGATTTGGTGTGCCTTGATAAACTCGAACAGAAACTGATATTTATGCTAAACCAGTTTTTCGTCTAAAATGTCCATGATCGTATTCTGTCCTAACCAGTGTTGTACAAGAGCTTAATCGTTCACAACTAGCAGATGTCATTCAACCGGTCTATTACTGTCTGGGCTGCTCTCATTGTGGTAGTAGGTTACTGGCTCCATTCTTGTATGTACAGATTTTTCAACTGGACTTAATGAGGCGCTTCGGACGCACAACTATTCACTACCAGTTCCAGAAGACATTTTTGCGAACATTTTATGTAGTACATTGTTTGCCAAATTGGATCTAGCGGACGCATATCTACAGCTCGCCAATGTGGATATCTCAAAGAAATTGTTGACAATTAACACATAACTTGGTTTGTTTAGGTTTAAGCGATTACCGTTGAAGATGTAAACAACGCCAGCTATTTTCAACAGCTAATGGATACAACGCTCACGGGAATCGACGGTGTTGCAGCTTGTTTAGACTATATCTTACTTGTGGAAGTGAACCCAGAGGAACTATCATTAAGGCTCCATCAGGTTTTGATTTGAAAGAAGGACTACGCATTGCTTCTGCCATCGGATAATTGCAGTTTACTCTTACCGCATCTTAAATAGCTAGGGTTTATCATTGCTCAGAACAAACGTCGCCCTATAAAGGGAATGCATCAGCTATTGTTAACATGCCAGCAACAATAGACATTAGTACATTGCCCTCTTTCATTGGAATGTTTAGTAAACACTTTAACTTCCTCCCGGAAATGCATTAACTGCGAACACCTCTGAACGCATTACTCATGAAAGAGGTCAAGTGGAACTGGTCGATCTTGTGCCAAACAGCGATTTTTCAAATAAAATATTTGTTAATTTCTGATCTTCTCACAGATTTTGAGCCTAAATTTCCGATTGTGATAGCTGCCGATGCAATCAACTATGGCATTGAGGTTGCGTAATGTTACGTATCACGAGAAAGATCTGCGATAGCAGTTATTCACGTAGCTCGATAATTATCATCAACAGAGATGAATTTCTCTCAGGTGGAAAAGGAAGGCTTGGTTATCAAGTTCGCCGTTAAAATGTCTTAAAATTACTATATGGTAGACGTTTCAAGTTACTTAAGGATCATAAACCATTGCAGAGTACATTAGGCTCACTAAAGATATCCCGGCACCCAGCGCCAGCCGTTTACGGTGATAGGTTCTATATTTACTGGCATGCGATTTTAACATCTAGTTCCAATCGACAACGAATTTTGAGCTAGCCCAAGACTTGTCTTGGTTAATTGTTGATCATCTGGTAGACAACAAGAAGACAGTGATTGTTGGTATGTAAGTAGGCCAAGAGAGAAATCGGGTAATTTTCAACACTGCTAAATGCTTACCAGTCTCGCTGAAATTTGTACAAGAACACAGCACATTTTGCCATTACTCCTAACGTGATGAAGCAAGCAAAACGAGGTTGGCCATGAAAAATTGTACGATTCCGAACTCATATCTTATCAACGGTGAAAGAACAGCTTATCCATGGTTGATTCATGTTTGCTTTTTGCTAAACGTGTGGCTATTCCCACATATTTACAACCTAAAAAGGGGCAGCAACGAATCACGCGCACTAAGGCACTAGCAAGTGGTTACGTCTACTAGCCAACAATGGCCGATGATATCTTGCACTGGTGTATGCTGTGCGAACAATGTGCTTTTGTCCAACAAGCGCCGAACTGTCTAGCTCCCTTACCGTGGCCGAAAACAACTCCATGATCTCGTGTGCATGCGGAGTTTGCAGGTCCAGTTGACCGTAGATTATTTATCATTGTAATCGACGCACTGAACATTATATTTTCGGTAAATTGCATACATGACTCTTGAGTGGAGAAGTACCACAATTTGCCAAGAAGGCGCCAATGCCCGGGCATAATAATAATCGTTCGTTATAAGTAGACTTCCAAACTTTTGGGAGAAACTGCTTCCGTCTCACCGTGTGTTCATGTAATGCGACTAATTTTTAAACATCAGTTTATGGGAGCTCACCTCATATATGTATTACATGCCATCAATTATAGTCAGAGGGTGGAGAAGCAGGTATCCCAGATGTGGAGTTTTGTGAAGCCGAGAGTTGTTAACTATATTTCGCCGAAGCCGGATATATAAATCCCCGCTTGTTTAAGCTACTTAGATGGTCGTAACTCTCGTGCGTTTGGGGTATTTTGCGCTTATTTAATTCGAGACCACAGACACATTATTTCCCGAGCCACGTTTGTCTTCCTTGAGCTGGTGCGCCTCGAATTCCGACATCCATGATTTGCAACTATGATCCCTTTACTGAGAGTATATCTGGCTAGATGATTGAGGTCGCTGTTGGAATTATTGGTTCGAGAAGGATGTTAGCTGTTCTTTTGCGGCTTTTTGACGACTTGCTGGGCAACGACATTGTGGCGTTTACGTCGTGCTTCATGGTCGATACTCTTGATTGTAGGACACGGGACAGAGTCTCCGTTTGTCCCAAGTTGCTGCGACATAGTAGCTGGGATTGATACTCAGACGGTCGTCCCTTTGTGCGTAGTACTTTGGTCGAGAGTAAGGCACCTCGAAGCTGTATTGCTCGGAGGAATATTCCAGGAATATCCTGAACAGATTTCACAGCCAGTGATTTGCAGCGGGTTCGGTGGCCACTCCCAGAAGCCGGACACCCGTCGGCTGAGGAAAGTCGTACGTCTTTGCATGCTCCTGTGGTTAATTATTTGCACATCACTACTCGGTTGCCGACGGTATGTATTGTTAATATGTCATTCTAATCGGTCCTTCCGTAGCAGTGGGATATTGGAAGTTAAGCAGGATAAACCGATACCAAAGTACCTTTTGAGACATGGAAATAAGCCAGATTTGTGTTAGTGCGCCACCGGAGACAATTTCTCATATCGGCTAGAACAAAGCCAGTGCATGCGTTTTAACGTCTGTTTATGGAAAATGGCTAAACAGGGCTTATTAAGAGGCCTAGGAAGCAGGAAGATCTTCGGAATATCCAAGCGCTGGTACGGTTTTAGCTGCGCTTTAGTAAATTCTTTCAGTTGAGCCCGTAACACGCCTACGCAAATTGGCGGGCGTTTACCTTTCCGATTAAAAGGTAAGTTTAATATTGTTAATTTTGCTTCTGGTGGCAAGAAAGGAATAATGCAATATCCACAGTCTAAATAGGCGATGTCCAGAATTGTTGGTTTTCTTGAGCGGTCCACTATAATACTGATGGTGGTTGACTTCATCTGGAAATTATCTCTGAAATGTCGCAGACTATTTTCAAGCGAAAGCCGGTCCTGAGCAAAAACCAGGTTAACGGCATAAGCGAGATAATAAGTTGGCCCTACTGGGGATGTCCATGATTCAGAGGGTAACGCTTGCAGACCTTCGTCCAGCATCATGATATATATTAACGGAGAGAGTGAGTCTCCCTGCCTAACTCCTCATTCAGGATGGAGGTGGAGCATGGTGAAATTTAAAGTGGCTGATGGGCATTACGAAGCAAGGTAAGCTAGTAGCAGTGGGGTTGCGCCAAAACCAAAGGCTGCGACTAATAGTGAGTGATGAGTGATAGAATCGAAGGCTTTGAAAATATCAGTTAAAGCAAAGCAAAGTGGAGAGGGTTAAGAATGCATGTGTCGCTGTGCCGCGTGCAGTATTGTAAGAGATTCAAAGCGTTCATCATTATGTAGGAAGCCGAATTGAAGACGATTGGAAGGGAAAATGTGGACCCAGCGGTCAAATAGGATTCGATGAAAATAACGCATGCAGAAGGACGTGACTCTAATAAGCCGAAATACGTCAGGAGATGAAGGTGCATCTGTCTTTGGAACAAAGTTGATTCGTGTCATATACATGTGTGAAGTAAAGAGCGAGGAAGCAAGCAAATAATTAAGAAACGCAGTTACAAAATAAGGGTTCATATTCAATATATCACAGTGGTGTAACACGGTCAATCACCAATACAGAGCCTTGCATCCACCGAAGCGCTCCTCGCAGCTCCTCTTGGATGATGAGTCTCACTAAATCCAGGTTAGTGAAGACGATGTTGCGAGACTGAGAAATAAATTTTGTCCAGTGCTAGGTAAAAATCAGGGATACGGTCATCACTTATTAAATCGAGAAGGACAGTCCTACGGACGTGTCCATACAAATCTTCATCACGGTGTATGTAATCACTCCACCGCCCGCTTGCAATAGATGTTTCTCGTCAGAGATACTATAAGGTTTCACACCAGCAGTATTCATTATTTTCCTCACCGCCATCTCGAGGTTGATTTTCTGATATAACTGGAGGAGTTCTCGTTGCAGAAACTAAGAGACGCCAATTCGGATCGAGTGGAATATGCAACCTAGGAGTCGGTACCAGCTTTGGATACAGTACGCAGACGCCCAGTACGGAATCGACGAACGCCGGATCGATTCATAAGGACTCAGCGGCTGCAGACTATGGGAAAGTACATCAACAGAAAAGGATGTGTCATACGGAAACCTTACCAAAATTATTGCACATCACCCGATCCCAGCCATCATCAAATCTATTCAGATTGTGCCACTGCGCAGCCAATCATCAGTGATTTGACCATTATTGTACTGTATAACAGGCATTACGGACTCATGTTAACTCTTGACTCTTGATCTCGTTGAATCAATACTACCTTGTCGTATCCACCATCTAGTCTTTTATCCACCAACTTGAAGTAGTTCAAGTCATATTAGTATGCCCTTCACTTTTCTATTAGAAAGAAACAATTTGTTCTCGTGGCAGTATCAGATAACAAATTACATGATTGACTGCGGAGGAGTTGGACAAGTTGTCATAAAGACTATACCTTACCCATTTAACTCAACGGACCTCTGTGTTACCGTCGACCACATATTCAAACAAATTAAATAAACTTACAAAAGTATGTCTTCAATAGTTTAGTAGTTTCTCAATACCACCGAATTATATGCCACCGAAATCAACAGACATGGCTCCTGTCGAAAGATTGCTCGGATAATAATACAATAATAAACATAATTATATTTTCAAGTATAATGCTTTGAGGTTGCTATATAAATACGGCAGTTATTGTTACACCAGCCAAATAAAACATGAGATTGAATTTTGGAACTGTGTGTGTTTTGGCTTCTCTTTTACAAGGACAAAGTGAGATGGATGTGCTCATGGAATAAACGAGCTGTAGTAGAAGAACTTCAACGAGCGGCAACTCGGTTTAGTTTGCCTTGCAGAATTCAATGCAGACATGAGAAGCTCATGGTCAGTTTGGCTCCTGCGTTTGTGATTCCAAGATGCAAATCCGTAGAGAAGAGCAATAGAAGCTGGAAAGAAGTCAGGAGCGCAGCTCGTAAATATACCCGGCTGGGTAACTTATAATAGCCGTCTGATTCATAATGGAACCAATCAGAAATGGATCATGAGAACGGCTGTGACGAAAGGTAAAATCGAGGATAGGACTCGGCTGTCTGTAACTGCACCTGTACATGTGTTCCTCGCAAGGACACGACAAATAGAAAGGCAGCACCTTGACCCTCAAATATTCCGATGCTCGAATGCGGCTACAGAGGCACATCATGCATGCTTATACCACCATATTCAAGTAAGAAGGCGGGAATGGTAAGGAGAAACGGCCCGTTTGGAAATCGTTATCCAAAATGGACGTCGGAAACTAGAATTTTTCTCGCTAATGTGTCCGGTTGCTGATTAGTCTGACAAGTTCAAGGATAATATTGCAACCTGCGAACTGTCGAAAAAGTTTTCCTATGACACATACGTATAAGGTTGATCCAAATGGGCGCTCTTGCCTTTTTGGGGTCATTCCTCATTAATTTGTTGAACATCCTTTAGTTTACATTCCTTCAAATCGAATTTATCAACTAATCAAGGTGCCTACCTATCTTCCGGATTGTCTTTATCGTTTCCACGGCTGACTTACCGTTGCGCTTGTGACGGATTTTATTACTGAAAGTCATCACCGCAGTAATCTTGTTTTCAGCATTTTGGGAAATTTTATATTCATTCGGAAGGTATTCATTGGGCAATCACCGGAACAACAAATCCTCCTTTCCTAATACCATTTACCAATGCTACGCATTTCGTACTACGTTGCTGACTGCTCAGCATTCATTTGGAATTTATCGACTGCTTAAAGAAAGCGGCCATCCCTTTGCCCTTGTCGACCAGTGCGCCGATGACCGGAGCAGCAACACCCCGCACTGCACTGGCCACTCTAATCACCGCTCATCTGATGGGTGTGCGCATTCTACCAAATTCATGAATAGGTTTGACGCATTCAATCCACCGGCCGTCAGCCATCTCGCCAAGTGTGCACGTTTGACGTACTTGTGCTTCACGTGCAAGCTTCGCTCTCAGAACATATCAAACGTGAGCACCAGTGCCACAGCGACGGCTCGGATAGACCAAGCTGTAAACTACAACCGTGCCGTCAGCGTTGCGAACATAGTGCAATGCCTCGTATACTTTTCAGAGAATTGCAGTAAAGTCCTTATGATCGCGGTAGCCAGTTTTAGATGCTTTAGACTGTACCACTGGTAATGCGTAGGGAAACCAGTCCTAGAAGCGAGGCGGATGAAGAAAGCTACTGACACATTTGGTCTTGTCGAGAATGTGAAGTCATTCTAGTTGTAAACAGTTTAGATTTGTTCATGAAGTAGTGCGATAGGTTTACTGAGATAACTGCGCATTTAGTGAGTACTAAGGTCGCTCCCTCCGAGATAAATTTGGCCACGCTAATACCTTAGCCAGTTAACTGAAGTTCCGCTCCTAAGTCCAAGAACAGAGCCAGACGCTCCAACCGCACCGCAGCGTCTGTGTCTCTAAATCAGCTGGATCCTCTCACTCCCACAAATGCAGACAAGCTACAAATGTGCCTACGTCTACTCTTTTTAGTTGTGAAGCCCACATCAAGCAAGTGCTAATGGTGGTAGCTTCGAGCCCAATTTGTTCACCATAGAGCAGAGCCCAGCATCGTACGCATCGGCTGCCTCCCCGCGAACGCCGGTGAGAACACCGTCGACTCCGGTAGAAACACTGAGCAACATTCGAGTGAAGCAATCTCCACAAGCTAATAAACCGTATGAAAAGGTATTAATTATTGCATTCAAACATGCAGTTAATAAAAGAAATCACGTTGTTTGGTTTGTTGTTAACACGAACGTCCCTTGCAGTGTTATACCACAAAGGAGAAGTTGGTGCAGTGCCGTAATCAGTGGAATGCCATTTGTATTTCAATTGGCATTTCAGTTGAGCGTACGACACCCGAATTCAGTGCATTATGGTGAACCTTCACCTCTCCGGGTAAAAATGAGTTCCACTTATGAACCGAGGCCGTTCTACTGTATTCGACACGGTTCCATAACTTATCCCTTGAGGTACGTGTTCTTCCGGATATTCCTCAGAATGAATATCGTAAGGAAAATAGAAACCAGGTAGAAATTCTTAAATCTGATGCAACACGGACGAATATTGTTTACGTGTTTCCGAGCTTTACCCATTATCTTCTGAGAAAGCGGAGAAACCCCATTGAGAGCAATGGAGTTAACTCCGCCATGGAATCTCCATCGAGGATATGGTTGCAAAACTTTTGACAAGAATTCCGGTTTCACTCAAATACAAAGGAGACGGTCCCATGCTAATGAAGGTGATGCTTCAATCTGAGTTAATGACACCGCTTTTATTGGATAATTAGTCTACATTCCGCAAGAGAATACCTACAGAAATTTGGTTAAAGGCAACGGGTTCAGGGCCACGGATGGCTAACGACGCTTGAGGACGACCATATAGGGGAATCTTCTCCTCATACAGCTCCGTGAAGGGAATGATTTAATGGCCACCTTGTCATCCGAAAGGATAAGACAAAACACAGCAGACCATCAGGGTCAGCACAGCCAAGATCAGTCATATAAACTGACCGAACTTCAAATGATAGTGACTCCGCAAAAATACGGCCAGTTGCCGACCGCTCAAGGATTGTCATATTCTCCAATGTTAATCCAACGTCCATTAATTGAATGATGGTTACTGGGAAACTGATCTACTAATGTACTAACGCACATGGTCTTAGTAAGTTAATCAAACTCCGTCACCGTCAATCATCTGAGCCTCGAGATTTCAGAATGCTCACCAAAATGTGGCCGAGCTGTGAATTTGCCGACGCTGAAATCGCCCCACCCGGTGTGTCCATTTTTCGGAACGACAGAACGGTTAGGGGAGGGTGAGTGACCATTTATTACAAAGCGGACCTTCACTGTGAGTTCATAGAAGATTCTGAAACATCTGTCACTGATCTTCTTTCGTGCAAACTGTGTTTGAAGGACGACGATAAATGTCTAACGTACGTAGTTTACCAAGCAACCAACTCCACTCTGGAGATAAGCCACAGATTAATATCGTCGTTTCGCGTTACGTTAAAACAGAAACACACCAATATCCTCAAGACAGGTGATTCCAACATTCATGAGTTAGAAAATACAGCAACAAGAGTTAACCTATGGCATATCCTTGTACAACCACGTCACAGATCCCACCACGTTCAGAACAGAGAATATGCTGGCAATGTTAGATATAGTGCCCACCAGCGAGGAACTCACGGTTGCTGTGCTAAATG
This sequence comes from Dicrocoelium dendriticum, assembly GCA_944474145.2. NCBI lineage: Eukaryota > Metazoa > Platyhelminthes > Trematoda > Plagiorchiida > Dicrocoeliidae > Dicrocoelium > Dicrocoelium dendriticum. Next base: position 587 of record CALYDF020007608.1, on the reverse strand, counting down.
TGTGAAGTGCACTGGGTCGAAGTGATCGCATGTGACTTCACTGTTCCATTATATTTGCTACGCTGAATACCCGGGTGCAGGCGCTTTAAAGATGCAATCCATTAAGCATTGTCAGATTTTTTACAAATTCTAGTTGGAAAATCATGACTGTGTACTCCATAGCTTGGAAACTATTACTTGAAAACCTGCACGTCAATAGTCACCAAAGTATCGGAGCTCGAATCTTTCAACTGTCCAAGCCAACCGAAGCACTTCCTGAGCAGCGGAACATAAATTTTATGGCCATAAGTGATCGTATATAACGCCTTTACGAAAAAATCCTACCGCAGAACAGTGGACAACGAACGTAGCTCAGCGCCTATATTCTGTGTAGTTAGTTTTTGAAGACGAGTTATCACATCAACAATTGCTAGCAAAACGATTATGTTCAAAGCATAAACTTAGTTACAAACAAGTGAATGGACTTAGAAAGTTTCATTTGGATTATTTCCCTCTATCCTCTCTCCATCTTCTCGCAGCGTTGTCACTGTACGCTCATTCGAACCGGATTTACCAGCTCTACACAGTGATCCATCAAACGTGAAAAT
>CALYDF020007607.1:0-12400 GCA_944474145.2 Dicrocoelium dendriticum | reverse complement strand
TAATTGAGCAGTCTAAGTATTTCTCTTTAAACCAGTAATCATGGAACAAGTTAAGCGCATACAGTGTTTAGAATAACTAAATGAACCTATGACTTGTAAGTTGCAGGGGATAAAAGCGAAATGAGCATAACCTCAGCAGACACAAAGCGACATTAAACGGTATTCCGCTCACCTTAACATTCGCCGCGATATTATACCTTTATTTACAAATAATATTCCAAGTTTTGTACTAGCGTAATTGTAGTGTCGTTTTGCATGTTACACTAATAAATTTATTATCAAAGAATTGTTTGCTAAAGGTGCAAGACCAACAACTTTGTCTGAGCAGTCTGTAAAACATAGTCAGATAATAGAGCACATTTTGCCAAACTAAATATTTGCAACTAAATATGAGTTCGGCTCTCTATATATTAAATGTGAAATGGCCATTAGTTCAGAGAATGGAATATGTTCTTCCGTGACAACGTTCCTTGGGGGCCATTCTCCAAACTGGGTGGTCACTCGTGAAGTTTCCTTTATAAATACAAGTCTCGTTTGGCCTTTTCTTTATGTAGCTTCAAAGCAATAAAGCTCTCATCATGTTGACGTATTTTTTCAGGCCGCGGTTTTAGGCATGTAAGCAGCTAATTCGCAACCTCATTAGACAGCACACCGTCCGAAGCTTTAATAATTCAAATTCAGGGATTTTGCTATATGTAGAGAGATATACTTTCAGTCATTTAGTTTCTCCCAACCTCTGAATTATTTGAGTCCAGCATCTTTATCCGTCAGACATTTTTGTCTGCGGATATACGCCTCTCCTAGGTGTTCACGTATACCTTAGATGATTAGCCAATTGTGTACCAAACGGTGGAAGTACATCACAAATAAGCAAAAGAAAGCAAGCTACACGTAACTACTATTATCCGCTTTTCTCTATCGAAATCTGTTACAACAGATATTCATTTATTTTGTCAAACCAATCAAATAGAGCACCTAGGATTTTGAATTCGTATGAAAAGCAGCTCCTGAAAGACTTACAGTTGTTCCTATATGGTAAATCTAAACGTGGTTTACATGCTCATAAATAGAATTGGTTTTCATGTAGCACCAAGAATCGGCAGTTTGTGCCTGATTTGTGACCTCCAGGAGTTATTATATCCTAGTACAGTCTGGATATAGACACACAAATCAGAAATATGTTACACCCTTTTGCGCCAGTAAGTTTCATTTTATTATACGTACAACATTTTCGTTCTAAGAAATAATAAATATGGCCATTATAAAAAAGGAAGAAGGTATCGAGTAAGAAGTTAACAGTATAGTCTGAGCCACCGAATTATAGTAAGCTTGCTCGATTCAGTTGGTTTAATAGATCCCAATAGGACAATATCTGTTGTAACAAAATAATGAACTTTTAACTTTTGGATACTTTAGCTCTGGCTTTAATTCACGTGTCCCGCATGATATTTACATTTTCCAAAGGCACAATTTAAGGAATAATATAAGCAAATGGATTGCAAGGGGAAGACTCTTGTGTGTATTCGTTGATTTTAAATACATAAATGTATGGTGTACTGTTTAAAATATTTTAACCACTGGAGCTACCGTACGGGATATTTAAATTTACTTTATGCATGTGTTAACTTGCTATCAAAACCTTTAGCTGCATTAACGTTTGCTGCCTTAATTGCGAGCAATATGAAAGTGGGTTTCTTGAACTCATTTTTACGCTTGTGTCAAAAAATACGTTAATAAGAAGAACTACATGTTCCGGCATAAATTTAAAGGGGAAATTTCACATTCGCAAAAAGTCAAATTCTAGGAATTTAGGTCATTAATCACTCCAATTCACTTCGCCAAATCTATCGTGTAGCATGTTATGATTTTCACGAAGTACTCCAAATGATGGACATGAATCCAGACAAGATAATTTAAAGTAACATTTGCTGGCTAAAAGCAGAATAAAACATTCAACATTTGTTCATTATTGATCGTGTTTTATCCCAAGAAACATGATGGCAGCGTGCTGCTATTTCGACCAACAAATTACAGTTCAAGTGAATGCACAAAATGTCAATGACATGTTCCAATGCTAAGAAAATCCATCACATCATCAGCTCGTCTAGGTAGTGTCTGTCCAAGAGGAGGAAAGAAAACAACCAATAAAAGCAAGCAAACTACACTGAGCAAATGTTAAATGCGGTGACGGAAATTTAACTTAGATAAAGCCGTTATCGTTGTACGTCATATTTACATTATTTATGTCAGATATATTAGTTTTGCAAGAATAATCTTTTACGTGAAACATTTTTTACAATTAATTTCAACGAGAAATATACGTTATATGTTACAAAACACATATATAACTGATCCAATATTTCCACCAGTTCAAAAGTAGCTCTAAATGTAGGTCAAGGTTTCTACTTATTTTAGCTGCAAAACTTCAAGTATCAATACGGATTCATGTGGATGCAAAACCTGGAGTTAGATTATGCATTTTGATGGGGCAAATGTTGTCATATTTTGTAGTTTATATCACTAGGAGATGTAGAACTTCCTATATGATATTTTGGGTGTCACGGATCAAAGCAAAATCATCAGCGTAGTTCAAGTCATTTGCGCAGTTGCCAAGTAAATGCTCACAAACATTTAACTAAAGACCATCTGGAGCAATTAAGAGGACTAGTTTAATCGGAAAGTTGAAGAGAAACGGAGATTTGTGTCATCTCTATTGTAGGCCACTACTGACGGCAAAAGTTTAGTTAGACTTACCGTTTGCTCTCACTCTGCCAGATAAATTGTTGTATTGAGCCATCGAGATGGTGGTGTGCATAAAAGGTACCAAATGTATTTGCATACAACGAAAAAAGGAGGCCAGTCGACGGAGTCTAACGCAGCTCGGATGTTCATAAAGGAAATAATGGTGGATTTATAATAGTCGTAGTGCTGTGCGAGGAGTTAACGGCGAGTAAACATGTGTTAAAAGCTTCCTCGATCGAGAGCGAAATCACTATTTTCCTCCCGGTATTCTAGTAATCGAATCGGTGTTATCCTGTGCAGTAAAATGCTTGTTTGCCAATGGAATAAGACGGATATTTTTCTAATACATCTGTCGTTGTCGTATGAAATACGAGAGTCCTTTTTATAATCGTTATGATAATAGACACGCTTGAAGTGGAGGTAACATTTTCTATATTGTAAATCGTGGAGGGCATACCTGTTAACTGGTGGACAGTTACACTGTAACCGTACTTGAGTACTTCCGGAGGAAGCTCGTCCGAACCAGCAGCTTTTACTCACTAACAATGAAGAATCTCAAGATAGAACTCTAATTTGGCGGATGGTGATAGTGAAACGTTCCAAGGTTCGCTAGTTGGCCTGCTTGCCAAACAGACGGAAGGAGGAGACCAATTGAATTGAGATCGAAATTGCTCAGCCTAGCTTCCGTGCGTCTGAGCAGAACGGCGATTAGTGCTTCTTCTACCTCTGAAAGAGCATCAATAACCCCAGTTTTTCTGTTAGCTGTGTTAATAATTGTCTAGAAGAGCTTGCGAATATTTTCAGAGTGAGCTCCTAGCTCAATTAGCAAAGCACGCTGAGGTCATCAAGTTTCGTTTTGCTTGCTTTGTTGGTTGAGGTTGCGGCGGATATCAGCACAGCTTAAATCAGCTAGTGTATATCGGCGTCATCCAAACAAGTTCCCAAAGCAAGCAAAAACCAAGTATAATTAACCAATGGAAATATAAGCCTACTGCAAAAGAGTTTCTGTGATGCTCGACATCTGTGGGTGGAGTATTATCAAGCGCGTCTGATAAAGAAGATTGATAGGCCAGTAGATTGTAGGTGTTATCTGGCCTGTTGGTTCTTATCGTAAGGTGCAAATTTTTCTAGGAACCACCAAAGAGCAGGCATACTTTCAAACAGACCATTGCGTGATCTGATACGAGGTAGGTGGTCCAAACCGATTTGTGATCCCATATACTGCCCCACCATTCGAAGCTGATAGCAGGCTGATCAATTTGTGACCATGCATTCGTTTATGATTGCGGACGCCAAGTGGCATTGCGTTTCTATGTATGCCCTATGTTTGTGAAGTTGTGAAGGGGCCTTTTGTTCTCAAATAACATAAGAAGCCTATCTACAGTGTCAGTGTGACTCATCAATAGCATAATACCCACCAAGATGACGTTAGCATAGCAGAAGGCGACGGAATTATTCACGAGAGAATCTGGCAAGGCCAACGGCTTCGGACGTTTCGGGCATAAACCGAATGTATTGCAGTCCGCGATATAAGTCGCCCTTAACCAACGCGCAGTTGCAGTTGCTTAATGCATATGTGGAAATCACAAAAAGCTGCGTCTGTCTAATCCATGCCTACTGATCTTGCAGGAGCACTAAATTCGAAACACACACGATTAGACGTCAGCCTGGGAAACATTTTAGCAGCGATGTTTTACCAAGTTCACTCAATGTGATCACAACACACGTCAGGTCAGCTACATGGGCATCGGTATCCCGGGATGAACAGGTAAAACTAAATAGTTCCCGATTTCCGGTAACTGAGTCATGGGTAGACAACATACATTAATAACGAGGGACTACACAGTGCGAGCTAGGCTAGCTTGTTTTTAGACCTACATGAGTTTTATAAATTTAAATGCTATTATCCAAAATAGAGATTAAATCTAAGAAGGGTCGCTGGTTGAACTCTTTCGACATGAGCGAGATAGTCGCCAGTGAATTATTTGATGGGATTTTTGACGAAGATTGGATTGACCTGTGTGATGGAAAGGTGAGGATCTCCGGAGCAGAAGAAAACAATATACTAATAGTAATTCTAGATCGGTGTTTCTATCACTGGGAGCTATACTACCTGGTGCCGGAATCACAGCTTGAGAATAGCTAAGGAAGCCCTAAAAATAGCCTTTCGTTGAATAGCTTAACCGCTAGGAAGCGGAGAGAAGTTGAAAATCACGCCGATTTGGAGCCGGTGACTTGTTACTTAGTTCACACGCCTTTTGTTTGTACGCCTATTAAACTGGGCCAAATGCTCCCCAATATCTCAGCATCTGATCAACAAACTAAAATGTCCAGCAGAGTAAATTAAGGGAAAGTAACGTTTATGGTGGGGAGTCACATTCACCAATTCATAGTGTAGTTGAACAGACATTGGTGACATTTGGAACAGAGACAGCTTACCAGGAATAATCTCACTACAGCTCAGAGTTCTGCCACCGAAATATTGGCAGAAACGGGATAATCAGGCACTACCTACTTGGTAATAAGATAAAGTTGTGCGGCAAAATAAGACTAAGTAATAATACTGTAGAATACTACTTGAGATATCTTCATTTGAGGGTGCTTGGAGATAGCGATTACATAAATGCATTTCTAAAATATCATTGTTATGCCATAAAGGCAAAACAATGCACTTTCCAAAAAGAAAATGAATGTAGCTAAATGCACTCTATACATTATGATTCCTGCATTGAATTAACTATTCAAAAATTATGTCTTGCTAAACTTGCTTTCAAAGTAGAATACATTGTTGAAAACAGTTGCAATAAATTAACAGCAATTTTTCTGGGGAGAGTTTGTGCAAACTTTTCCCTGTGGATTCGACCGCCAGTTTTTGCTTTTATTTGGAAACAGCAACTGTTTGCATTGTAACAAATATTCAAGTGCTTAGATCAAATTTCACCCATGTATAATCTTTGTATCACATCTATCTGTGTGAATTTAACCGGTATGAAATAAATCCATGCGGTAGACGCTTTGACAGCTGACGATGTACCTGTTGTAATTACTAACAATTAAGTGTCACTTAAATATTGGGGCAGCCGATGCCTTGTTTGCTTCCAACAAATCGTCCTTCTTAAATTTTTGCAGAATGTCAGATACAAAGAGACCTAAACAAATGCGCGCTGGAACCATTGGATTATTGCTCGAATTTCAGATGGCTAATCAAAATTAAGCAAAAGTTGGACAGCAGGGAGTTTATAATAAAGTCGGTGCACAAGACGAACTTTGTTCGCACAATTGCAGTCAAATTGGCAGTAAATTAAAAGTTTATTCATAGCTATAGAACACAGGTCAAAATCATGACCCGCTGACATCTCGCCCGGTGTACCCTTAGATCTGGCCCGCGGGAAGTTTTAGACTACATTTTGTTTAAAGCACTGAGTTCTATTTTTAAATCAAAATAAGACAACGAGATAATTGCTATTGAGAGTTGGAATCCTTTCATGTTTCTGACCACATGAAAAGTACAAGATAAATAGGAATCACCTGAAACGAAAACATGGAACTTTTGAAATGGGTCACGAAAGGAAATTGCGTACCGTAAGAATAATTCGACGAGCTTCCCTTAACGTCATGAATCTCAAGAACGCTTTAGATTAAATATTATTATTAGTAGTATTAGTATTAATATAATCAAATGTGTAAGTTTGATAGGACGTGTGTAATGGAGGTTATTTATTGCTAGATAAAAGTTTTGAAATCATAATTTATTACCCGAATATTGCTTTATAATCGAGAAATCACCATTAACAATAGGCCGCTAGCCTAAGGACCATTTAGTTCATATTTGCCAAAAAGTAGTGAGAATGTATAGCGCATTGAAGTTGCACTTTTTGCTAATATAATATAACGAATTCCGGTGGCTAACTATTTTTGCAGTCGTTTTAAATAGGGGTAAAGAACCAGCTCAATACAGAGTAGTGAGTTCTAGATATATTATATGTGTGCATTGATATGGAGCATGGTTTGCTAAAACATAGGGAAGGACTAGAGTGTTAGATGGAAGAAGGTTTATTAAAACTAAGGAGTCTGCCTGCCATGATCTTAGTAAGAAACTGAAACTGACTGCTAACCACACTGCCAGAATAAATATCTGTGCAAAAACAGGAAGTACCACAGTTATTCAAAACTAATACTAACCGACGAAACCTTACAGAAGCAATTTTTAACCGATGGATGGCTACGAAATCGGGCAATTACCTCGAAGTAGTGGATATATCGAAAGCTTTTTGCCCTTGCTTTTTTTACTTCACCTGCTGTGCGTGCTTATGACCATAAAGTTAGGAGAGGTTTATTGTTAGGTTCTGTTGCGATGGTGATTCGATGAGGCTGAGATGATGCAAGATGTTGGTGATTGGATGATGACATGGTGCTGATTTGATGATGTGACAAAGAGACGAAATTACGATATCGAGACTTCTAATGATTGTTATGGGTTTATGCTGCGCTAGTGATTCCTGTGTTAATGAGGTGATGGCGAAGATCATGATGCTGCTGATGAGGTTGATGATGATGGTAATGAGGAGATGGTGTTGATGATGATGATAATGATGATGCCGATGATGAGAATGATGATGATGATGATGATAATAATAAAAATGAAGATGGCAAAGAACTTGGTAGGATTGCTGAGTTGGGGAAGATTATATTGTAAATAGTGATTGCGATATTGATTTCATAAGTGGACGAGAGGTAGTTACCGAAGGTTATCGCTACTGGAGCCATGTCTGTCTGCAGAGCTATGCCGTTGCCAATAATTATTTTACTTATATGTATAGTATTTGGCAAAGATGATGCTAGTTATAACCAATTTATTGTTGCATATCATTGGGTGTTGATCCTATTTTGTGACCACTATAGTTATATCAGTTGTTGTGCTGTATGTTACTTATCGCATTTGCTGGTATTCGTTGATATGTCTACTACTATGTGTCGACGTACGGTAATGAGCGATATTAATGGTTTCTTTTTATTCCATTTTTTAAGAAACGTGTTAGCAATGGAAGGGAGGAAAGTTGATTCCGACCAAATAATGTTTCAAAGTTGCAGTTACGTTGAATATATTTTTATTCTATTGCAAGAGAACTTCCCTGTCTAATTAGTAGAGATAATGTGACTGTGATCAAGAAATACACTCTGAGACGACACTGTTTTACTAAACGTCGTTTGAAAACGTGAATGCAGAGAATAAAGTAAAAAAGCAGAATAATACAAGACAACTCTAACATAGCAGCTGACGTATTTCCTTAAAGCAAGATCACAGAGTGACTTCACTGTGAGAGCAAGCATTATTCTGGCTAAAGTTGATCGCCAAGTCAGTAATACCATTTATTGAAGGAGAGTTTTGAAGAGCTCCATGATAAAATTGTGTGAAGTCATGTGTCCAGGAAAGCAACAGATGTTTTGCCAAATATTCCATAGCATGAACGAAGTTACTGATAGAGTCTGTAAGACGGCCAGTGACATGAAAACACCGCTGATCGAAAAAGACTTAACCTTTGTTACAAATTGCTTTGCCGCCGCTGAAAGTAAGGACACGACTGATAGTGCACAGCTCACCATCTTCATCCACTGAGTGTATTCTAGTTTAAATGTTACAGACGTGATATTAAACATAAATTCCATACATTAAACAACGACGGGAAGATATATTGACAACGTGAGTCACAGTGTAACACAGATGATTCTGCATTAGCGCAAAATTTTTCGACTTGTAATAAAGGGAATATTTGTCGAAAACAGTGGACTAGTTGTAAGGATACGGTCAATGTTGCAGTAGATCCCTAGTCTTGAGTTGATAGCCTATCACGGCTCCATACTAAAGGATCACGTGGTAAAGTCTTAAAAATGTTAAGTGTAACACAAACCACTAAGTGTATCCGACCAAATTTTAAATCACAGTTTTTGTCTTTTGCAGGAAATACATTCATTCGGAGACGTAACTTATCATACAGAAGTACTTGGCTTAGGCATGGAAATGTTCCTGCCAGATTATTTTAGCATATAAGAAAATCTGTCAGTTCACAAATGGCTTTGCCAGAGGAAATGTGACAATGTGAGCTAGCGCTTCTCTCTGACATAACCACACATCACAAAATTTTGAACGTGCAGCCCCAAAGATGGGACAACTTGATCAATATTTCGCATGCAGCAGTGAAGGCATTTTAAGAGAAAGTGCGCTTATCGATGACACAAATATACTAACGTAACTTATCTCACGTTCCCTGATGCAGACAATTTCGAAGCGTCAGCGTTACGGTGTTCCCAAATGTTCAGTTTAATGAAAAACCGAGTTCACTCCGCATTCAGTTCACATGGCGATTTAGTGACCCGGACACACTGAAAACAAATTTCGAGCTGTTTCATAATCTATTTGCCGTTGACGCAAAAGCTGTAGCTGAATATTTGCAGCTGGAGTTCATATTGTTTTAGTGTAATTGGGCACAATATACAAAGTACGACATTGTGGCTCCAGGTTATTTCATTTGCTTCATTCCGGAATCGATGTCCCAGATTTGTATACATTCCGCTTGAATCCTGAGTACCTATATATGTGTGAACCGATGTTCTATGGAATGGGGATTAAGAATACATCAAGCATGAGTCGCATCAATAATGAATACTTGCAATTCATCCGGAGAATCTCTATCACAGAAGTTTACTCTAGACTTAAATGAAGTTGGTTGCCAAGAAAAAATCCAGATATCCAACACTGACAAATTAGCAAAAGAGCATTTAATATTTAGTATTTACTTACTATACTTTTCTATTGTGTATGTCTTAAGTAACATTAATATTTACTTTCCACGGCTCAGTAAATGTTTATGCAAGTTGGCCAGATTTATAAGTTGTGCGTATAGTTTTGGCACCCAGTGTTATTTGGTTTGCCACGCTTGTAATATAAGGACGTTAGAAATGTAACATTATTCAATAAAACACAGCAACGAATACTGCGGCTATCGTGATAAAGCCTATGTAATCAACCTGGTCTAGACATTTATTATTATAATAAAACGTACATTTGCCCAGCAAATGGCCGCAACAAATTCGGTTTTATCTACGTTTCTATGGTTAGTTAACGTAGCAAGTTTTAACGTGTGTCTTACGGTATTGTAAATAAATGGCGAATTCTTTAGTAAAATTATGTTAGATATTTGGCAATTGTTGCAGCGCCATGGAAAATAAAAGCACATAATCCCTATCCTTAACTAAGTTATGATTTCGTAGTTTAGCGTTCATAATGATCACTTGAGTTGGGCTTCCTCCAAATTAACATTGTGTTCATCCCTATTTCCCGTATATATAGTATATCCTTGTTAACTTGTAAATTGTAACACTATGCTTCCAAATTATTTAATGTATAAAGGTTGTGCCTGTTTGCTCCGTGTTTTAGTTTTAAACTAGAACATTTCTTATACATTGCTTGTAGAACTTTGTTTAAAACTATAGTGCCTTAATCCAATAAATAGTCTAAACCAAGATAATTTGTTAGATGAATTGTTATTTATTACAAATACTTGGTGTTCCAGCACTCAGGCGCGACTATACATCTGGGGTTTGTGGGCCTTAATTGTAACAGAAGATTAATTGTAACAATGGAAGTACGTCTTTATCCACCAATAGCATTATTCAAATCTACAGCATTTTTTGTTTCACCTCTCATTAGATGAGGGCACAGCAAGAAACATCCAGATACGCGAAACGCAGCTAAGTTGCTGATCACCTGACCATAACCATGCATGCTGTAATTCATTGCGAAAAGTTTTCCGCGATTTCAACTCACAAAACCCTGTAACAACAGCCCAACACACCTCACAAGTCAAACGGTTCGCTTTAGTCTGAGTTTAATTAGATTACTTAGTAGACGTCACTGAAGGCTGATAAATATATGTTACTAAACTTTGATTAAAACAGCACCAGTGTTGAGCGGTTGTAATCTGCGTTTAGGATGATACGCTTTCAAAACTAACGTGTAGATTGGTTTGCGGAATACATGCGTGGCAGATCGTCCCTAAATTATTAGGCGGTGATTGTATAACTGTGAAGGCGACCACCGCGGACAACATTACTGTTGCGAAAGCGGTGCTGGAGAATGTGGCGCCGGTAACTGCAATGCAGCTAAAAAACATTTGGTATCTAACTGGATCAATCCGCACTGTCTTACATGAGTTGCTCCGCCTCCAAATGTTTTGCGCACGTTGGATACACCAATAGCTCAATCAGAACCAGAAAGGAGCTCGAGTGAATTGATGCCACACAAAGCTTGCCAGGATTGGCGCTGTATGTTTCAACCTCGGTTAAGATATCCTCAGCGTTGATGAGAATTTGGGTAGTTACCACCCGAAGACCAGGCGACAACCCACTCAATGGAAATCTCTTAGTGTTGCGCAGCCTCAGAAATTCCGTTGTGTGGCCAAACAGATGTTGGACTTTTCCGTTATAGGTTCCGAAATGTCCACAAGTTTAGACGTTGCATCCTTTACGAGGTGCCTGATTTCGCAGAAGATAATAAGCTATTTGAAAAGTGCTCTGTTCGGCGTGATCTAGCTGCTTATCTAAATAGTGTGAGGGAATAAACTGTGAACGAACGCTGTTTAGAACACTCCAAGGAAATGTTATTCTGATTTTGTTGTAAAAATAAAACTTTATTTCACCCGGAAACACATTTCTTTTATCTCCTAAGGAAAGGTTGTAACTTTTGTGTAATTAATTTCTGCAGCGTCCAATTCTTGATTTGGCTACTACAATTTATAATGCTCCTCCAATAAGTTGACTGTGCGGGGTCAGCTATAGTGGACAGCACTGTCACGATGGCGACAGACACATGATCCACCGCTCGAATGAAGCAGGGGCTAATTAGTGATAAAAGCTAGTGGTCCCGTGTGAACTGTACGGACACTTGCAACAAACCCTGAGAGCCTGTCCTTACGTGGCATAACGTACCGTGACCACAGGTAAAAATATGCGAGCTTTGTAACTGGGGCATTGCGTGTTGCTGAATTTTGACGCAAAGTATAACTCAAGTATGAACGGATACACACCGTCGCTTTACATACTAAGCCAATGTCCGGTTTGCCTTAGTGGGACATACAATTGTATGTGTGACGGGTCCCAGGAAATTCATGCCAGCATTGATTTGTCCCTATGCCGTCACAGTCTCGCGCACCGCCGAGAAATAAACTGCTATTTTACAACAGTTAGTTCCCTGAAATAGTTGGAATAACAGAACGAGAAGACGACCACTGATAAATGCACGCAATGCGTATTTTCTCATCAGTACCAATACAATAACTGGTAATTATCTTATACAGTCCCAAGGGTGTTCCCAATCAGTCAAATTCCATGAGATGAACCACGGCAATCGTCCTAGAACCGGGGTATCCGTATGTTAAAACTGACTGTTTCTGCACTCCCAGGGCAGGACTTAACTCGCTTGTCGTCACGGCTTAGGCGAACCGTAATAAGCGTGGATTGGGATTACGTAACAGTAGCCGAAATGCGGAGCCGGTATCAAGCAGATAACATGTCAATAAAATTTGTTTGATTTTGCGTGAACACGGAATATTGGACGAGAGATGTCTGACCTCAACTCGAACCCATTTTGTCCGGTGTTCAT
>CALYDF020007606.1:0-12399 GCA_944474145.2 Dicrocoelium dendriticum | reverse complement strand
TGTCAAGCACTTGCTTTTATCCCGTGATAAATCATTGTTCATTGTTCATTGATTTAATTGGTCTACACTCCCCTACACTATCCGGCCACATCAAGCTGATAGCAATGTGGTCAGTTTATGATTACGCTTGTGTTTCCAACGTCGGTCGCCAAGTGGCGACGCGTCTCCTCGTATGCCGGAAGCCCGTGCTTTCGCAAAAGAGCTGCTTGTCCGTACATTCTCCGAATGATTTTCAGAAAGGGCATGACGGACACCAATATGACGTTCACATCGCAGCAGACGCTCGAACCGTGCGTTGATGCCTTCGGTAAGTTGGACGACATCAGGTTTCTCAGCTTTACTTGTAAGTCGCTGGAGTCCGCGATAGATTCCTTGTTTGACCAGTGCACAATTGCAGGTCGGTTTCGAGCGTATGGCTGAGACCAAACGACTAATTGCTGCATCTCTTTATGATTGACAGTAGATTTTGCAACCAGCCTTTGCAAGTCGACCACACAAAAAACCGCAGTAATCGGAACCAAATTGCGAGCGAGACCTCGGCTTTGTCACTCAAAGCGATGATAACATCACCCTGACTAGCTGCAATAACCTTTGTGTCACCACCCAAATGTTGGGAGTTCCTGAGCTCACTAAGGGATGCAAAACTAACTACGGAGTTGGGAATCCTGTAACCGAGCTCACAAAAGTCAACAGGCATCCATAGCGAGAGACTCCAATGTACGCGTTGGTTCAGCTTGTTGTCAGATCTGCGGAAAGGGTTCTCAACCTTGAACACCGCTAGTCGAAATGGAGATCGAGCGAACGAAGGAGAGCCACGGGTCGTACTCTTTGAACCATGGGGGCGACTGTTGTAATAGATTCGTAGGATTGGCGTGTGATGGAGGTGCGTAAGCAGTCAGGTGCTTGGAGCGTAAGACATAGTAGAAGCAGATGCAAGATACATGCTTCTGTCAGCGGGCAACATGCTACCCGGTTGCCCATGCCGAAGTAAGGTGATGTCTTAGGCGATACCGCCCCGAGTCTTTAACTGAATAGAATACATGCAAGGCAGCGGAACGAATTCAGGGAATCGCGCCCATTGGGAGTCGGTGACGGATTAATTAGCTCATACACCAGCCGGTGGCCGAGTGATGTACATGACTAGCTTGCGAGCAGAAGGTCACCGGTTCTTATCCTCATAGGGTTGGGCGTCTTTGCAATATAATCAGCCCAAACGCAACCGATGGTGGTATCGCTGCAGTGAAGCGCCGTTACGGCGTACAGCTGATGATTTAATTTTATTTATTTTATCATCCGCCTTCCGTTTGGACACTTGTCAAACAGGGGGCCAATTCTCCGCACATTTACAACATCACAAGGCTGGATTTACAATGCTCCACCAAAGTGCTATAAAAGGGGCAGTGGGCATACTTTCTTGGTAGTCGCATCTGCCACGTCGCAATGTGTTACAAGCAAACACAGTTTTGGATAATATGAAATTGGTGTTGCCCGCCCGAACAACACTGCACTACTATGAATGCGTTGCGATGTAATTCATCTCATCAGATTAGGGTTAGTAGGCAGTCGAACCCGGGACTATCGGTGGCCGCTACACCTAAGCGGGGACACGGGCAACGCTTAGGCACAACGGATATAGTGAACGATGTGATGGACATTTTTAAGTACACGTTGGTGTGGATGGATTGCGACGACGCCCTCTCAAAAGTTGACCGCGATTCCCATTGAAGTGAACCTTGGTCTTTCGATACGAGGACCCTAGCAGGATGCGAAATAGAAATTAGTTAGCGGACACCAACTAACATCCAGATGGTCCCCGGGTTCGAGCCTACTAGCTCTATTCAGATGAGATTTAATAATTATCGAAAACGCGTCATAGTAATGCCAGTATTTTCGGGTGGGCAACGTCCAGTTTATATTTGCAATCAACTATGATCCTCGTGATCGAAAGACCAAGGTTCACTTCCATGGGGACATCGCGGTCAACATTGAGATTGCGCGTCGCAATCCATCCACACAACTTTAACTTCAAAATTGACCCTCAACAAACAGTGTGGCTTCTTCTAGAGAGATCTTTTGTCAAGCGAGATCGACCTCGTACCGGGACACTACCGCTGTACCGTTGACATGAGCGGTATTATCCCCGACCACCCAACTTGCAACATGATTTCTTTCGGCAAGCCAGCCCAGAAGGAAGCTATTTACTTTGACTCACCACTGACTGCGCAACTTAACCCATGTCTGTTGGAAGCGCTACGGAAGCAACGAGTTTATTCAGCATAGTGCATTTGATGCGGGAAAAGCGAGTGAACCGCTCAGCTCACGTATCAGGCTCTAATGCATATGCCGCATGTTGCGTATGCCAACACACCGATGCCTGAGTGGTGTGTTACTTGTGCGCTCCGGGTGTGGATGGAAATGGAGGAGGGCAGGCGAAGCGATGATTTGGTCAAGAGGAATATAGGATCTGATTCGAATATTTGCGTCGACTGGTGTCTCCCGACTGCCGGGATTGTGTCCGAAGGACGGTGATCACGTTTGATTGGACACACTTGCTGATATCGTAATCAGCCGTCTCCAGTGTCCTTTCTGTTGTGAGTATTTTTTGTCCATCCCCAGCACCTTTAGATACCCCTTCAACGGTAGCTACATAACAGATGTATGTGATACTAAGAAATGTCACCAGTTTGAGTTTAGAACCTGTGATGTTTAATCTCTTACTTTGGATTCCTGTATATTAGCTGTTATGTTTCTCTCCTACAGCCGAACCATATTTATGATTATGATTTTAGCTCGATATAAAAGCAGATATTGGTAGGGCAGGTTGTTCATTTAGTGGTCGAAGTTTTCGCGGAACTCAGCAGTTGTGCTGAAAACGTCCAGTGGCCACACCAGTTGACATCATCAGTGCCTCAGTAGGTAGCGGAGCGGCGCGATGCGTAGCGTTAGTGACAGTTAGTTTGGGTATACAACTGTCAATTTGAGTTTTAATTGCTCGAACAGCACATGAGCATGAAAAGTGATTTCTCTGATTCGTATATCATGACGTTAGCACGCGTGCCTCTGCGGTTGACCTGGTCGTCCGGGGTGCATGTTTGACGTTCTTTGCTGTCAGATTTTGTTGTTTATCTCTTATCCGTAGTGCCGCGTATATAACATCTCGTTCGGCGTGTACTACGTTTGCCCAATGGTCTCATCGAGCAAAGTCTTGTTTTATTTACTAATGTGCGGTGACACAAAACCCGAGGGAGAATCCGTTAGCTTTGCCTCGGGAGATGAGCTTCTTCGGTCGCTGTGTATCTTGTTTGCTACCTCAACTTCTTCGATCGCTTTCTGTGTTGTCTGCAGGCGACCTGAATATTTTGTGTCATTGATGCCCTCTACAAATTTGACGTACTTCAGCATGACCTTAACCGCCTATCCATGTGGCCTGCATAGATAGATCAGCAGGTCAACCCGAATAAATTGTTATATATAAGCCTGGAGAAGGGTGGTGACGGGAGTATACACACTGGCCGACCAAACGCTACATCCCACATTTTCTGTAAAGGGCCTCAACTTATTCTTATGCTTTGCTTTGTAGTCCGTAGATAACACGAACAAGCTATATGACAATTGACTGCATCTACTTTACACGTTCAAACGCAATTTCTGCATTTGGAGTGAAGAGATTGTCACTCGCGTTTTCCCAACCACCATGCGACAAATGTTTGAGTACGGCACACCTGCCTAATTTCCAGTCAACCATGGCGAAAGACAAAAATTGAAAAGTGTTCAACGTGTGGCTTCCAGGTTCATCGCCAGTTTAGGAGTAAGTCCTAAGAAGACTTATACAGAAGACCGGCGCTGTACACTCTGTCGTATCCTCGGTTTCAAGCCGCCGCGCGCCGCGCGCCGCGCGCGCCGCGCGCCGCGCGCGCGCGCCCGCGCGCGCGCCGCCGCGCGCGCGCGCGCCGCGCCGCCGCGCGCGCCGCGCGCGCGCCGCCGCGCGCGCGCGCGCCCGCGCGCGCGCGCCGCGCGCGCCGCCGCGCCGCGCGCGCGCCGCGCGCGCGCGCCGCGCGCGCGGCGCGCGCGCGCGCGCGCGCCGCGCGCGCGCGCGCCGCGCCGCGCGCGCGCGCGCGCGCGCGCCCGCGCGCCGCGCGCGCGCGCGCGCGCGCCGCGCGCGCCGCGCGCGCGCGCGCGCCGCGCGCCGCGCGCGCCGCGCCGCGCGCGCGCCGCGCCGCGCGCGCGCGCCGCCGCGCCCGCGCGCGCCCGCGCGTCGCGCGCGCCGCGCGCGCCGCGCGCGCGCGCGCGCCGCGCGCGCGCCGCGCGCCGCGCGCCGCGCGCGCGCGCGCGCGCGCCGCGCGCGCCGCGCCGCGCGCCGCGCCGCCGCGCGCGCCGCGCGCGCGCGCGCCGCGCGCGCGCCGCGCCGCGCCGCGCGCGCGCGCGCGCCGCGCCCGCGCGCGCCGCGCGCCGCGCCGCCGCGCGCGCGCGCGCGCGCCGCCGCCGCGCGCGCGCGCCCGCCGCGCGCCGCGCGCGCGCGCGCGCGCCGCCCGCGCCGCGCGCGCGCGCGCCCGCGCGCGCCGCGCGCGCGCGCCGCGCCGCGCGCGCCGCGCGCGCGCCCCGCGCGCCGCGCGCGCCGCCGCGCGCGCGCCGCGCGCCGCGCCGCCGCGCCCGCGCCGCGCGCGCCGCGCGCGCCGCGCGCGCCGCGCGCGCGCGCGCGCCGCGCGCGCGCCGCGCGCCCGCGCGCGCGCCGCGCCGCGCGCGCGCGCGCGCCGCCGCGCGCGCGCCGCGCGCGCGCGCGCGCCGCGCGCGCCGCGCGCGCGCGCGCCGCGCGCCGCGCGCGCCGCCCGCGCCGCGCCGCCGCGCCGCGCGCGCGCCGCCGCGCGCGCGCGCCGCGCCGCCGCGCGCGCCGCGCGCGCCGCGCGCCCGCCGCCGCGCGCGCGCGCGCGCGCGCCGCGCGCGCCGCGCGCGCCGCCGCGCGCCGCGCGCGCCGCGCGCCGCCGCGCGCGCGCGCGCGCGCGCCGCGCCGCCGCGCGCGCGCGCGCGCGCGCCGCGCGCGCGCCGCGCGCGCGCGCGCGCGCCGCGCGCGCGCGCGCGCCGCGCGCCGCGCCGCGCGCGCGCGCGCGCCGCGCGCCGCCGCCGCGCGCGCCGCCGCGCGCGCGCCGCGCGCCGCGCCGCGCGCGCCGCGCCGCGCGCGCCGCGCCGCGCGCGCGCGCGCCCGCGCGCCGCGCGCGCGCGCCGCCGCGCGCCGCCGCGCCGCGCGCGCCGCGCGCGCGCCCGCGCGCGCGCGCGCGCCGCGCCGCCGCGCGCGCGCGCGCGCCCGCGCCGCGCGCCGCCGCGCGCGCCGCGCGCGCGCGCCGCCGCGCGCGCGCCGCGCGCGCGCGCCGCCGCGCCGCCGCGCCGCGCGCGCCGCGCGCGCGCGCGCGCCGCGCCGGCCGACCGCGCAACCGCGCGCTGGTCCGCGCGCCGCGCGCCGCGAGCGCCGCCGCGCGCGCGCGCACGACTCGGGCGCCGCGCGCGGCGAACGGCGCGCCGCGTCACGGCCGCGCTGCGTCCTGCGCGAGGCGCCGCCGCGCCGCGACGGCGCGGGCCGCAGTCGGCGACCGCGACACCGCGGTACGCCGGCCGCGCACCCGCGGGACGAGTCGCGGCGGCCGCGCCGGGGGGCGCGCGGCGGCGCACGGCCGCGCCGGCGCGTCCGGCGACGCCGCCGGGCGGTTCCGGCGGGCGCGCGGCGCCGCACGGCTGGCCGCGCCGCTCCAGCCGCGTGCGCGCCCGCCGCACGCGCGGCCCGGGGTCGCCGCGCGTCGCGCGTGCGCCCAAAGTCCTGGCCGTCCGCCGTCACCCGCGGTGCTGTCCGCGCGAGACGCCGCCGACGGTAGCGCGCCAGCGAGCGCCGCGCCGCGCACCGTCCGCAGTCGGGCGTGAGATCCGCCGGCGTCCGGCCCGGCACGGCGCGTCGCCGAGCCGACGGCAGCGCGCGCGACCGCGGCACCGAGCGCCGGCGCCCGGACAGTGCCGCGCCGCGCGCGCCGCGCGCCGCGCGCCGCGCGCGCGCGCCGCGCGCGCGCGCGCGCCGCCGCCGCGCGCCCGCGCGCCGCGCGCGCGCCGCGCCGCGCGCGCCGCGCCGCGCCGCCGCGCGCGCCGCGCGCCGCGCGCCGCGCGCCGCGCCGCCGCGCGCGCGCGCCCGCGCGCGCGCCGCGACGCGCGCGCGCCGCGCGCGCCGCGCCGCGCGCCGCGCGCGCGCGCCGCGCGCCGCGCGCGCGCCCGCGCGCGCCGCGCGCGCCGCGCGCGCGCGCCGCGCGCCGCGCCGCGCGCCGCGCCGCGCGCGCGCCGCCGCGCGCGCGCGCCGCGCGCGCGCCGCGCGCCGCCGCGCCGCGCGCGCCGCGCGCGCGCGCCGCGCGCGCGCGCCGCGCCGCGCGCCGCGCCGCGCGCCGCGCGCGCGCGCCGCGCGCCGCGCCGCCGCGCCGCGCGCGCGCCGCCGCGCGCGCGCCGCGCCGCCGCGCGCCGCGCGCGCCGCCGCGCGCGCGCCGCGCGCGCGCGCGCGCGCGCCGCCGCGCCGCGCGCGCGCCGCCCGCGCCGCGCGCGCGCCCGCGCCGCGCCGCCGCGCGCGCGCGCCGCGCGCCGCCGCCGCGCGCCGCCCGCGCGCGCCGCGCGCGCGCGCGCCGCGCGCCGCGCCGCGCGCGCCGCCGCGCCGCCGCGCGCGCCGCGCGCGCGCCGCCGCGCGCCGCCGCGCGCCGCGCCGCCGCGCGCGCCGCGCCGCGCGCCCGCGCGCCGCGCCGCGCCGCGCGCGCGCCGCGCGCCGCGCCCGCCGCGCGCGCGCCGCGCGCGCCGCGCGCGCGCGCGCGCGCGCGCGCCGCGCGCGCCGCGCCGCCGCGCGCGCGCGCGCCGCCGCCGCGCCGCGCCGCGCGCCGCGCGCGCCGCGCGCGCCGCGCGCGCGCCCGCCGCGCCGCGCGCCGCGCGCGCGCGCGCGCCGCGCGCGCCGCGCGCGCGCGCGCGCCGCGCGCGCGCCGCGCGCGCGCCGCGCGCGCCGCGCCGCGCGCCGCGCGCGCGCCGCGCCGCCGCGCGCGCGCCGCCCGCGCGCGCCGCGCGCGCGCCCGCCGCGCGCGCGCCGCCGCGCGCCGCGCGCGCCGCGCGCCGCCGCCGCCGCGCGCGCGCGCGCGCGCCGCGCCGCCGCGCGCGCGCGCGCGCGCCGCGCGCCGCGCCGCGCGCGCGCCGCGCGCGCGCGCCGCGCCGCGCGCCGCGCCGCGCGCGCGCGCGCCGCGCGCCGCGCGCCGCGCCGCGCCGCGCGCGCGCCGCGCGCCGCGCGCCGCGCGCGCGCCGCCGCGCGCGCCGCGCCCGCGCGCGCGCGCGCCGCGCGCGCCGCGCGCCGCGCGCGCCGCCGCGCGCGCCGCGCGCCGCGCGCGCGCGCGCCCGCGCGCGCCGCCGCGCGCCGCGCCGCGCGCGCGCGCCGCCGCGCGCGCCGCGCGCGCCGCCGCGCCGCGCGCCGCCGCGCGCGCGCCGCGCGCCGCGCCGCGCGCCGCGCCGCGCCGCGCCGCGCGCGCCGCGCGCGCGCGCCGCGCGCCGCGCCGCGCCGCCGCGCCGCGCGCCGCGCGCGCGCGCGCGCGCGCGCCCGCCGCGCCGCGCGCGCGCCGCGCGCGCCGCGCGCGCGCCGCGCGCCGCGCGCGCGCGCCGCGCGCGCCGCGCCCGCGCGCGCGCCGCGCGCGCGCCGCCGCGCGCCGCGCCGCCGCGCGGCGCGCCGCGCGCGCCGCGCGCGCGCGCGCGCCGCGCCGCGCGCGCGCCGCGCGCGCGCGCCGCGCGCGCGCGCCGCCGCGCCGCCGCGCGCGCGCCGCGCGCGCCGCCGCCGCGCGCGCGCCGCCGCGCGCGCCGCGCGCGCGCGCGCGCGCGCCGCGCGCGCCGCGCGCCGCGCCGCCGCGCCGCCGCGCGCGCGCCGCGCGCGCGCCGCGCGCGCCGCGCGCCGCGCGCCGCCGCGCGCGCGCGCCGCGCCGCGCGCGCGCGCGCCGCGCGCCGCGCCGCGCGCGCCGCGCGCGCGCGCCCGCGCGCGCGCGCGCCGCCCGCCGCGCGCGCGCGCGCCGCGCGCCGCGCCGCGCCGCCGCGCGCGCCGCGCGCCGCCGCGCGCGCCGCCGCCGCGCGCCGCGCGCGCGCGCGCGCCGCCCGCGCGCGCGCGCCGCGCGCCGCGCGCCGCGCGCGCGCCGCCGCGCCGCGCGCCGCGCGCGCCGCGCCGCGCCGCGCGCGCCGCCGCGCGCCGCGCGCGCGCCGCGCCGCGCGCGCCGCGCGCGCGCGCCGCGCGCGCGCGCCGCGCGCGCCGCGCCGCGCGCGCGCGCCGCGCGCGCGCGCGCCGCCGCGCCGCGCGCCGCCGCGCGCCGCGCGCGCCGCGCCGCGCGCGCGCCGCGCGCGCCGCGCGCCGCGCCGCGCCGCCGCGCGCGCCCGCGCCGCGCGCCGCGCGCGCGCCGCCGCGCGCCGCGCGCGCGCCCGCGCGCCGCGCGCCGCGCCCGCGCGCCGCGCCGCGCCGCCGCGCGCGCGCGCGCGCCGCGCCGCGCCTTCTGAACGTGCGTGCTGCAAGCGGCACTTGCAGACACCGGTGCTAGGTTGTGGAACCAAATCGGAAGTGGATGGCTTATTTACTTTGCTTCGAGTGCGCAGTGGTGAAATAATTTAACCGCTGCTCAAGACAGCAGTCGAGGCGAAATCGGTATCGGGATTTAAGAAATTCTTGGACACCCACCTTGCGGATTACCAGTGTATAGATCGCATTTGACTTGAATGGATCATTGCAGAATCAAAATGTGTTATCAAAAGTCGGTAGCAAATACCTTCACCGCCTACTTGCCCCATACTGTATCGATTTAGCAACACAACTATAGTCGTAATAATCTAAAACATTGGTAGCCCAGGTTAGTTGCTCGCCTGTTAATTGGTTCACCGAGCTTGATAAAATGGCTGTATATGTTTCGTCACCATGCGGGGTAGCATCGTCAATGCAGTGCTGTGCAGTGTACTATCTTGCTGTCAAATCGCCCATGCGTGACCGACGGGATGGTGAGTTTTGAAGGTAACAGCCACAATTTGCACCACGCAATCTACATCTTCTCTTTTTCGTTGTTAAACTTCGTCTTTCTATTCACCTGAGAAAGATCAAGAAGCGATGGCGCTAATGTCATCAGTTAAGCGGAAGCACAATAAGCCCATTATTGCAGCTTGCCTTAAAATGAACCACTTTAACTTAGAATATGCTTTCTGATGGGTACTCTTCAAGAACATTGGAAAAGCTGTGGATTAGATGCCATATAATGTACTTTGCTATGTGGTATTACCTGGAAGCGATTCCAGGTAGAGCTCAATTGTATGTTGCCACCAAAAATAAACAGTACTTTGGGAAGGTAAGTCGTGTAGCATTCCAAAAGTGTAATTCGAATTAAAGTTTCTGTTAGCGCTAACAACAGCTAGTCATCAGCGTACAGCATGCGAACGTTTTCTCGTAACAGTATAATTGACTACATGACAGGCGATAATCTAGTCCCCATCATAGAGCGTCCATTGAACTCTCAACTTTCCCTGAAAAAACGGAGGTAAATAGAAGCGTATTTAGCGTAATCGATACGAATAAATTTCCACTGAAGTGGGTGTTTCGCGCTCGCTTAGCACTTTATTCATCCAGATGACTCCAAGTATTATCGAGTATACAATATACATTGAGGGTAAGGCAGTGATGCTTCTATGTTTACTTTGTTCCGTTTAAAGTAGGATAAAAAGTTTATATTACCAAAACATTTGTAGAACTCTGTTGAGAATTGTGAAATTTGTTGAATACTGAGCGACTCCTGCGTGCCCAAACTGTGTCTACTCAAATGTATAAAAAGAGTTACCTGCACTCTAACCATCGAAAATAATGTAACTTGCCAGTCTGTAAGAAATTTCAACTGGGAAATTTTGTTGTATTGAATAATAATTTCCCTTATGCTCTAGAACGAGTTGGTCATCCGGGGTATATTGACGCCAGTTTTTGGTGTCAAGCATAATAATTGAATCGTTCGGGTATTCATTCCAGCCTATAATTTTTACGCGGGGATTCTTTATCAATTCGCCTAGAATTTATAAAAAAACATAGACATGTGTACCGTATTCTTGCCTTTACGAAAATGCGTGCGACCATGGGTAAAACGAATTCCGACAACTGAACATGTATCCAAAACTCACATTCACGATCTATTTCGGTAAATAATGGGATAGATCGATATGTCCTTCTGAATTTATACATTCTAAATGGCTACATTCTTGATAATGTTGTTGTCTTTATGCCGGTGAATATACTATTCAAGCAGGGGAGTTATCACCAACGTAGTATCTTTTATGATCAAGCGCTTTTCATTCCAATTATATAACACACTGTACCAGTGGTTGTCAAAAGCTTATCAACTTTCAATTTTTGGTTGAGCAATTAAGCTAAAAAAACCGTTTTGCACATTCTTGGTTCCACCAAGAGGTGACTGATGCTGAGGTTGAGATAGCCGCAATGTCACTCATCCGGAACGACCGCCCCAGCAGAGGAGGTGGGGTCCTACTCTACTACCGTAGCGATCTACAATGTACGATAGTAGATGATCTGGAAACACACATTACCGACTCACTCTTGTGCCGTCTCCGACTAAGACACAACGATACGTGTCTCATAGTTATCGTTTACCGCCCCCAAACGTCTACTCCGGAAATGGATTCCTGCTTGATCCGTGGCCTAAACAGAGTAACACGCACTAGGTACAGCTACATTCTCATCTCCGGGGACATCAATCTGCACGATCTGGAGGTATCGGCATCTTCCAGTGAGCAGTTCAAAGCAGACTTGCATGAACTGATCGCTAATATTCCTTTGTACAATCAAGTCACCACGTCCACTAGATTCAGGACAGCAAACAAACAGTCCATATTGGACCGAGTGCTCACAAATGAAGAGCTCATGGTTGATAAGTTATTGATGGATAGTCCATTAGGTCTCAGTGACCATGTAGTAATAACTTTTGACTATGTGCGTTATGCAAAGTACCCATCTGAACACTTGGAAAGAACTCATACAATCACACGGTACCACGTATTGAAAAGACTCGCCGACGCAGCTGCTTGGGAATTCTCAAACGACAGTCCCCTTGACAACGTTTGGGCAGAGTTCGTTAATAGACTCAGCGACATCGTCAATAAAGCATCAGCGACCAAACCCCTTCGTCCCGCGAAAATGTCTTCAATTATGAGGAGTAGGACTCAAAAATGCCTGGCGATAAGGGATGCAGCATGGCTTGCTTACAAAATGAACCCCGACTCAGTGACTTGGGGAAATTTTCTGACCAATCGCAACCATTGAATTGCACTTGTCCGCGAGGACAAAGTAACTTATCAACAGTGCCTAGCCAACAAATTCATGGCAAACAACAAACTGCTATATATGCTTGTCAATAAGCTTCGTAAAGTGAAGCATGGAATCCTTCCACTGTTCACGACAGGCGGTAGAGTACAAAGTGCCGAAGAAACAGCTAACAGCCCTCGGCTAAAATACGCCCCAATTTGCGAACTCGCAAAATCTACCTGTGTCATAATCTCAGCCACAACGCCGACTCCACTGTTTACGAAGGTAATTTTCAACCCATCATTTGTGCTAAGGTAATTACTCTCACTCCGTGAGCATAGTTCTCCAGGAGCAGACAATATCCGCCCGAAGGCATTGAACGCTGTGGTCAACAAGCTAACTGAACCACCGTCACAGTTCTTCCAAATGTGCTTAGGTGAACAACAAGTCCCCACTATGTGGAAGTGTAGCATTATTACCCCCATTTTTAAAGGCGGTAGCCGTTCAGATGCTACAAACTTTCGTCCAGTGACTCTCCTCCCTGTACTCGCGAAGATGCTGGAAGCAGTCGTCGCTGAGGCTTTAATGGACTACCTGGAAAAATGCAACATTTTTGTACCGGTACAGCATGGCTTCCGCCAACACAGGTTATGCACCACTAACCTACTTATTGCACGAGGTAGTTGGACGAAAGTGGCTGATGATTGGGTCGCAGTCGACGTCATCCATCTGGACTTCTCCAAAGCTTTCGACCGCCTTGATCACCGCATCCTACTTCAACGGCCACAGAGTTACGGAGTCGGAGATTCTGCACTTGGTTGGATTGACAGCTTCCTTCACCAGCGGAAGCTTCAAGTACGTGTTAAGGGATCACTCTCTAACCCAATTGAGGTAGAATGTGGTGTCCCGCAAGGCTCAGTGCTGGGAAGGCGCTTGTTTCTGGTGTGTATCAACAACTTAGCATCAGTTATCTCCTCAAATTTCCTGTTTTTTGCCGATGATATTAAGATATGGTGAGCGATTAGTAACAAGCTAGCTCATGATCTGCTCCAACATGACATAGATTGCATTTACGAATGGCAAAG